>JACXGM010014282.1:5735-22482 GCA_016801145.1 Umbra pygmaea
TATGTGCTGTGTGGACAGTCTATGTGCTGTGTGGACAGTCTATGTGCTGTGTGGACAGTCTATGTGCTGTGTGGACAGTCTATGTGCTGTGTGGACAGTCTATGTGCTGTGTGGACAGTCTATGTGCTGTGTGGACAGTCTATGTGCTGTGTGGACAGTCTATGTGCTGTGTGGGCTCCTCGATTTCATATTCACCTCCAGCTTCAACACAAACAGGAAAAAAATAACACATTCCAAGCTTGTCTGGCAGTGTCGGGAAAGCGAGAGGCAGACGTGGTTTGTAAAAGCTACTGCAAAATTTTTTACTGGATAAGCGGGCTTTGGGAAGAGGTCCTCCCCCTTGAAAGCAACAGGTGTTCTGACTGATAAGCAGACCGACACGAGACCCTGAACGGAGCCTCCACTTGTGCCTGTGTAGGCAGCGCTCTGTAGCGCCCATGAATGGGTTCTGACTAAAAAAAACAGGACAATGGTTGGGATGAATTTCGAATGCTGTGAAAAAGTCAAATTAAATTTAAGCATCCAAGTTTGAATTTGAATTGAAAGTCAAGCGGAGGAAGAGTTTGTGGACTGAAATCCATCCACTTAATACAGCCCAACGTTTACTGGGAATTTGTTCCGCCGAACTGCTTCTAACCACAGAATGAGATCAAATTGAAAATAACTCCGTAAAGGAAGAATTGAGCCTTTTGAACGAGTATCCAGCTGTTTTCGAGGGTACATTCAGTTTCCTATTTCTCACGACAAGACAATCAGCAAAACAACTCAACATGTGTTCCTGAGGTCTGACTGTTCCCAATAGTCTTAGTTGAAAACAACGGCCACAAAAGGCCATAATGTTAGCAAGAACTAGGAATAAAAATACCCTTAAATCAGCTCTGGCAATTTATCTGTCTGATGAGAATACTGCACAGTTAAATTCGTTTTAGGGGTTCCATTATATTCTCATTGTAATAGCAATGGAGCCACAGGCTTTGGCAACACACAAAATGTCTGCCTTTTTCATGTCAGACTAGTGCCAGATGCAGTGGCACACCTACTATCACTAACAGCCAATGACGCCTGCTGTGCCAACAGCATTAAAGGCTGACTGTTCTTCGTTTAAAAGCTTCAGTAAACCTCCACACTGTATGATAGACAAATGTATGTCAGGTAAAGAGGGAATAGCAGGATGCTACCAAGGTGTCCTGGAGCTGATCAGGCTGACATGAGAACACGTGAAATTAAACAGCACAGCTCCACACATCAGCACTGAAGGGATGTGAGTAGACAGGAGTTTAGTTTAAGTGTGATGCACTTGATTAGATATCATTACCATAACATTAGGAGACTGAGATTATACAGTCACTGAATGCAGCCTAATAAGATGTGGCAAGTACCATTGTCTTTTTGTTTTTCACATAATGACGAACATCACACTTTCATATTCATACCCACGTTCTGAAATGAATAAAACATTAGGTTTTTTTTTCAAATTGGAAGCAATATAACTGCTTGGTTTACACCCCCACAAGCAATTTTACTTAATTAGTGTGCTTATGTTTTTTCTCCATCTCCCGTTAAGAGATGCACACTATTTTCTGCATCTGTCATCCACAAAGAATTAGCGAACTGCTCAGAGTGGAGCTGTGGGAAGAGATGCAAATTTACAGGCAAACAGAACCTGCCTAATACTGCATATCTTATGTATCCTATAGGAAAACAGTGTTAACAGAGGACCTGCCTAATACTGCATATCTTATGTATCCTATAGGAAAACAGTGTTAACAGAGGACCTGCCTAATACTGCATATATTATGTATCCTATAGGAAAACAGTGTTAACAGAGGACCTGCCTAATACTGCATATCTTATGTATCCTATAGGAAAACAGTGTTAACAGAGGACCTGCCTAATACTGCATATCTTATGTATCCTATAGGAAAACAGTGTTAACAGAGGACCTGCCTAATACTGCATATATTATGTATCCTATAGGAAAACAGTGTTAACAGAGGACCTGCCTAATACTGCATATCTTATGTATCGTATAGCAAAACATTGTTAACAGAGGACCTGCCTAATACTGCATATCTTATGTATCCTATAGGAAAACAGTGTTAACAGAGGACCTGCCTAATACTGCATATCTTATGTATCCTATAGGAAAACAGTGTTAACAGAGGACCTGCCTAATACTGCATATCTTGTACTGTATATATTATAGGAAAAGCAGGTATTGTATCTTTTAGGAAAAGCAGGTCCTCTGTTCACTGCTTAATACTATATAGTATCCTGCATATCTTATAGGTAAACAGTATGAATATATGACCTGCATGTGAATGTGTGTGTGTTACAAATTCACAACATTGTTGAACATTGTCCTGCCTAATATGTCTGGTCCTTGAAACTTTCCATCCTCAACGCCACGTCTGAACCTCAACGCCACGTCTGAACCTCAACGCCACGTCTGAACCTCAACGCCACGTCTGAACCTCAACGCCACGTCTGAACCTCAACGCCACGTCAGATGCTCAACGCCATGTCTGATGCTCAACACCATGTCTGAACCTCAACACCATGTCTGACACTATACAATGTGAGGGGTGAGTGACAAGACAGAGCGGTCTGAAGTGAGGCACTGTCTCATGGGCTGGTGTGGGTCTGTGATCACCATGCTACCAGCCTGATACTGGTCCACACACACACAGACACAGACACAGACACAGACACAGACACACACACACAGACACACAGTCAAGTGAGCCAGTATAAGACAGGCCAGCTCCAGTGAGGATATGTATGGGACTGGGCCAGATGCTTGCAGACTAACCAGAGGGTCACCAGAGAGGCTGCTGGCAGAGAAAGAGGTGTGAGGGAAGGAGGGTAGCTAGCATCACCAAACATCTTTGATCTTCTCCCCTCCCTCTCTTTCTGAACCTCCAGCTCCCCCTCACACCCCATACAGCTGGAGCCCCCCGATGCCTGTGTCCCCCATCCTCGCTGTATTTCTGGAACTACTATTCGTCTCTACCAGCTGTTTATCTGATGGCGTGTGTCCCTGTCCCTCTCCACTGTCCAGTACTCCATCCTCCTGTCAGACATCCGTGACCTCCCTTTGTCTAAGATAGCATCAGACAGATGGTCTGCATCTAGAGCAGTGCTGTGGAACTGCCCTGCTGATTGTCCATGGGCTGATGTTATCCTGTCATCAGGGCTGATGTGTTGCCCTACAGTAGCACTCACTCCTGGGCTGGAGGGGACTCACCGTCCTGGCAGTCAGCTCTGGAGGGTTGTCGTTGATGTCGGTCACAGAGATCAAGGCGGTAGCCGTGTTGGACAGGCCGAAGTTCAGGTTTCCTTCCATGTCCGTGGCCTGGACGATGATGGTGTACTGGGAAACTTTCTGGAAAGACATACTCATGTTATTTTTATTACAGAGATGGTGAAGGAGGCCCTAAGAATACTGTGAATTACAACAAACAGTTGAAAATAACTATAGCTCATTGCTCCAAAATGACACAATATATTATATACAGTTCAGTTCTTATTGGGTCCATGTAATCCCAAGGCTGGTGTAGTCCTACTTTAGTAGTGAAGATGTAGGAAGAGAGGAAGCAGTGAGCGTGAGTGAAGGTCTCATCCATCATGACTGAACAGTCCCTGCTTTCACTTCTCTGATCATCAGTCATTTTAACAGCATTTTTGGTCAATTGCGCTGCCCTCCGTGGGCTATTCCCAGGGCCGGATTTAAACCCTGGCCCAATGATGAGGTGACATTCAGGGGGCCCCCTAGGTGATGGCATTTTAAGGAGAAATGTTACACAGCAGATAATAGAAAAATGGATTGAATGTGATTTAATCTAGTTATAGTGCATTTCAAGCGACACTGTTCCAAAATATACCCCCACTGAAAGAACATTTGGTAGGTTAAAATAGTACACTCACACACACACACACACACACACACACACACACACACACACACACACACACACACACACACACACACACACACACACACACACACACACACACTCACACACACTCACACACACTCACACACACTCACACACACTCACACACACACACTCACACACACTCACACACTCACACACTCACACACTCACACACTCACACACTCACACACTCACACGTCATTCTTAATCCTGTGTAGCAAGGTGTTTTCTTCCCTCTCTCTCAATATAATACACACTGTATTTTCATACAACGGACTGTTGTCACGATGACTTGCATGATCAAAGTGCACATATACAGTGGTCAGCCCAATGGCAATAATAATAAAAACAATAGCAATCCTAATGATTATAATATTATCTTGCTCCTCTATCCAGTCACACCCCTAGCTCCTCTATAAGCCTCTCAGAGCCACCAGTCTTCTGGGCCCTCATTAATCTATTTGGCTAAACCTCCTATTGTGCTGCAGCGTAGACTGGATGTCAAGGACGGGTCAGCGTGGAGACGGGAAACTCCAGCCTGCAGCCTGGTGCTGTGTTCAGCTGAACATCCCTGTCCTCCAGCCTGGCACCATTCAGTCGAGCTGCCCTCCTATCTGCGATCACTGAGCCGGTTCTGCACTGTTGACCCTGGGAGTACGACCTCTAACAGCTTTGGGGTCAGGGTCTGAATTTGAGACGCAGCGACGAAGGGACTTATGGGGCCGGCCCGACAATCCCTGACGGAAAGAGATCAATGCTCCATTTCTCTCAGCGCTCATGGCACAGGGTGTTTAACCGTCAGGCCAGTTGATCCAGTGAGGCCTTAAAAAGCGCTTAAACTCACCCAGAGTCATTTAGAGTCCTGCCGAGTCATTAGGACACACTATACATGTTAATCTGAACTAGACCGGCTCTATTAAATGAAATCTTGGAATGTGCTGCCCTATATTAGACCTTAATTAAATACAAATAGCATATCTTCTCAAAGAGCACTACACCAAAAAGGACTGCAGCCTCTTCAGACTGTTTTTCAGACACAGGGTGTGGTAGTTTGGATAGCAGCAGTGGTGGGCAGCCTGACACTGGTAACCCTAGGCAGAAGATGTGCTTGGTCGATCCACCAGGAGAGTTTAGCCCAACAGCAGGTGGCCTTCAGCCCCAGTAGGAGAACTAGGACAGGCGGCGGTCCTTTAGCTCTTTGCTCCTGACCGTTTATTTTAGCACACCCTGACATTATCCTTGCGGACTATAAAAGTGATCATTCAAACCATAACCAAAACGCAACCCTAAAACTAACGGAAAATTAACCGAAACACAACACAAGACAGAAGTGGACTTGCAGGGACCTTTATAAGGTCCTGATTGGGGATGATTTTTCTTGTTTTTCTATCCTTGTCCTAAAACAACCACGTTTGTATCACTGTACCTTTGAGGACTTCACATTAACAGCGGTACACAGACACCCCCCCACCAGTGCCCGTCAATGCGCACCCCTCCCTCATGCCTTGGTGACTGCCCTAACAAGCAAGTAAAGGGCTGTCTAATGGCTCCCATAGATCGGCTGAGCACAAGTCTCTGTTAGGTTACAGAGTCCACCTCAGAAAGGAAATAAGCCTTCTCCTCTGACCGAGCAGAACAACAGCAGTGCTTTTCCCACGGGCCTAAGCTCTTGGACTTTAATGGGACGGGTTGAAAAGCGTCTAGGGCCATGCGAACAGAACACTGCTGCAAAACCGGAGGTAAAATGAGATCCTATTCACAAGAACTGAACAAGGCAGGTAGTTTATAACCGGAGTCTGCAGAAAGAGCAAAAGGCTACAGGCTATTAGAAGTCAATGGCCAGTACTCCAGCATTAAACTAAAAAGGGAAAATGAAAGGCTATAATGGCGTGTCTAATGGTCACAGTTTTAGAGTTTGAATGAAACTGAGTATGTTTTCAATTCTTTTGGTAAAAGACCCAAATGGACAAATAAGTTAACTGTCAAGAAACTGAAAGGCAACCTTTTTACTAATAAACATGCATGGATAATTAACTTAATGTTAGCTTAGTGTGTTTGTGTGTTTGACAGGGACCGAAAGAGAGTGTGAGAAGGAGAACGTGATTGAGCTGCACGGAACTAGCACATTTTGTATTTGTTCTGTGGTTTGTGTTCCGGCCTGTCAGTCTGCTACTGACCACAGTGATTACCTTGTCACTTACAATCGCCCTCAAACAGCTACAGACTCACATTTAACCCAGAAACACTCCCTCCAACCCATTTGTGCAGCTCTCAGAGCAAAATGGAGCACAGAGCACCTGCTAAAAATACAGGTTAACAATTTTTTGTTTATCTTGTTCGTGAAGCAGATCTACCCGCAAAGCAGTATGTGATTGGTCTCTCCGGTGTTGAAGGAATTATGCGGGTACTGTAGCTTCCTTCCACGTTTGGATGAATAACAAGAAGAAAAACGGAAGACTACAAAAATGGTTTTGGATACTGTATCTTCTCTGTACGGTAATTGCTACAAGGGAGACAGCTCATGTTAAAAGTGACCTCACACTCTCACTCCAGAGTAAGACTTTTCACCCAATAGCTAAGCTAGCTAGATAACTTCTATTGAAGCTAGTTATCTGGATGGCAACACTAGATGGGAGCTAGTTAGTAAGTAAGTAATAGCCAGTTGTGTTTATTATGATGTGTGAGAAGTAAACTGGATGGTTTGAATCCTGAATGCTGATTGACTGATAGCCATGGTGTATGAGACTATATACCAAGGGTATGACATGATATCAGTTTTTACTGCTCTAATTGTGTTGGATACAGGTTCATAAAAGAAATTCGGCATCTTGGGTGTTTATGATATATTGCCAATATACCACGACTAAGCACGGTCTCCGGGCGCAGTTGTATTTACGTGCAATCGCCGGTAGCAGCTAACATTACTTAATTTTTTAAGTAATGTTGCTGGTAACCACCGCCAGTGATACAATCTACTCTGTATTGAAGTATCCTTCTTTCCTATTTGCTGGAGCAGTGCTGTGCTGTAGTCGGTGGGGATAATGCTATGGGGGTGAATGCTAAAGCATTTTCCATAATTGTGTTCACAAAAATTACAAACCACAACTTTAAAGTTAATGTCTGAGCAGTGAGAAGAAAACAATTACATACATTGAACTAAATGGTTCTGAACACTCCCAAACACTGGTCTAAATACAGATCAAGACAACATTTCAACATTTGTGGGAGTTGATGCCAGTGTGTACAGATTTGCTTCTCGAACTATCATGACACAAACACTCCCTCACTTCTGGTATATTTACCTAAGAAATGTACATGCTGATATTGAGAATTATTTTGTAGATGTTTCCTAGCTACTCAGGTACAAATTAACCTACTGTAGTCAGCATTTAGAGAAAGCATGTTGTTAGCTAACTTATACTAACATAATCCAGATAAAACTACCTTGATCTAACATCTTTAGTTCTTTAACAAAGTAAATCATAGGAATCTATGGTTATGGGTCGGTTAAACTTATATTCCTATCCAATTTCTGACTAGCTACCTTCTATCAAACCATCTAGTGGACATAAGCACTCATTCTTCCTCCCCTTAGGGACATTCTCAGACAGTGTCGCATAACCAGACAGCAGAGCTGACACTCTAACGTCAAGATGACAGGAGCCAGCCAGTCTGCTCAGTGTGATCCACAGCTGCCAGGGGAATGGACAGTAGAGCCGTGCAACATAGTGGTCAATGCTACCTGAGGACAGGGCAGCCCTCAGACACCCAGCAGGTATACTAACTGTATGTCACCACTACACACTGCTACACAAACACTACACACTACTACACAACACTACTAGACACTGCTACACAACACTAGACACTGCTACACAACACTAGACACTGCTACACAAACACTACACACTACTACACAACACTGGACACTACTACACAACACTGGACACTGCTACACAACACTAGACACTGCTACACAACACTAGACACTGCTACACAACACTAGACACTGCTACACAAACACTACACACTACTACACAACACTGGACACTACTACACTACTGGACACTGCTACACAACACTACACACTGCTACACAAACACTACACACTGCTACACAACACTAGACACTGCTACACAACACTAGACACTGCTACACAACACTAGACACTGCTACACAACACTAGACACTGCTACACAAACACTACACACTGCTACACAAACACTACACACTGCTACACAAACACTACACACTGCTTCACAAACACTACACACTACTACACAACACTGGACACTGCTACACAAACACTACACACTACTACACAGCACTGGACACTGCTACACAACACTGGAGACTGCTACACAACACTAGACACTGCTACACAAAACTACACACTCCTACACAACTCTAAACCATCTCTAGACTGTCTTCATTTACACCACCGTCTTTTTCATGTATATCACTGTCACTATAGACTGTGTTATTCATGTACACCACCATCACTATAGACTGTCTTCTTCAGAAGATGACTCTATTATCTATTATATACTAGACTGTGATACTAGTCCAGAGTTAATGTTTATATGTGGTTTATACTATTCAGAATAACAGGACAAGTTACTACAGGTCAGTTTTTGGATCTGTTGAACAACAATGTTCAAGGCCAGTGGTCCTCAAACCCTTCCATGGAGGGCCTAGTATATGCAGGTTTTCGCTTTTACCTTGTACATGCCTGATGGAGTAGCTCACAAATTGGTTAGGCTCTCCCCACACCTGGCAGTCTAGGTCCTAATTATGCTCTAATTGAAGGGAAAGACCAAAAACCTGCATACACTAGGCCCTCCATGGAAGGGTTTGAGGACCACTGTTCAAGGCCATCAAGATTAGGGAAGAGGCTTCTGGAAGTTCTTTCTTAGAGCTAGAAAGATCAGATAAGAGAAGAATATGCTGGAACAAGGACCTGGCACCCTCCCATTGGCTAGAACTATGATGTAAGGCCCCGGGATTGGCTAGATGTTCAGTCCCAAGTGGACACATACTGAGACAAATCAGAGGGGGTCCTGGGCCGTTGGCCCCGAGAGGTCCTGATGAGGGAAACTTCCTCACGTCTTTTGAACATGTACCTGACTTTGTACCTGACCAGCTGTGATTGGCTGACCTTCCCTGCTTCTGAGATGAAAATAAAGACTTAGAACTTTTCAACTGCTGCCTGACTAAAGACTCTTTCCAGAAAAATAACCATATTGTGTCTTCTTCATGTACACCACCGTCACTATAGAGTGTCTCTTCTTCAGGTACAGTACGCTCAATATCTCATGCAGAGAAAGAGGCACCTGGAGACAGCTTGTCCTGCCTGTTAAACCATGTGCTAAAACATGAGGGAGCATGAGGCCATAGGACAGCTGAGGTCAAGGTGCAGAGAGTGGGAGGGTAATTGGCATTCAGAAGTAATCATGGCTGGGTGACAATAGCTGCCCTTCCTGTTCTCCTGGACGTTGAAGAGGCCAGCTCACCCCTTAATTAACACGTGAATATTCCAATTAGACACTAGTGCTCCTGATGAGGATGGTTAGATGCTACATCGCTCCACCTCTGAGTGTGTGTCTGTGTCAGTGTGTGGTTGTGCGTGCAGGTGTATGCATGCATACATGTGTTACAGTTTGTGTAACCTGGTGTGTAGATGGGTTAAGACCCAGGTGTGTCCCAGATTTAGGGAGAGAATAGAAGGAACAGGGCAGCTGCTCTAGCTACACTAATGATGCTGCCTTCCATCAGATCAGCTGTGGTGGGGAACCAAGGATCAGTCCTTCATGGACACTTATTCTGCTGTCACTATACTGTTAAACATGTACATTCAATGTACACTTCAGTAAGTGAAGTGCTTGCATACAGAGTGGCACTGGGTTTACTTTCATGAATATTCACCAGAAATGACATATTTAAACAACTAATGCTGTTAGCCTGCAGTATTTTGTTTTCCATGTAGGTCACGTCAATTTGCTTCATAAAGGTTTGAGATCTATTGGCAAACCTTAGAATGTTAACTATTATGAGACAGACATGTTATCAGCAGGGCCGCCGACAGGAATCTGTGGGCCCGGGACAAACTCCACATTTAGGGCCCACCGCTAAAACAAATGACTGTGCAAAAACAAAATTTGGGCCCCCCCTCAGGACTGGGCCCGGGACAACATTCCCGGTTGTCCCCCCCGTCAGCTGCCCTGGTTGTCAGTGCTGAAAGGCTGACATTCAGTTCTGTGTTTTTAAATATTTATTAAAATCATCTGATGTAGATCGTATAACATCAATGATGAAGGATGTTGTGCTTTTTTTAATTGCAACATCAAATGTTGTGAATCAAGTGTCGCCTTGGAAAAGAGTGGCGGGAGAATGGGCCTGGTTGTGATGAATGAAAGCAGCTACATTCCCGCTGTAGCGTTACTTCCTCCTGCAGTGTCGAGCTGAAAAGATATGCTTGGGTCTATTTTCTGCTGCTGACGCTCGGCTCAGAGCCACAGAACCCTATTAACACTGGGGAAACTTGAACTGAATGGGTAAAATGTAGGCTATGTTAAATTGGTTTATGAATGTTTTTCTACAATTTAATTAAGACGGTGTATTGAAGACTAGTCATTTTTCTTAAGTTTTGGTTACACATAAACATCATGCACCGTAGGCTAAAGTCTTTCTTTGTTTACTTGATTTAAATGTACCATTCGTTACATTATTCATAAATAATGAAAGCACACAGGCCTATTCCCATATATTTGCTACAAACCAAGACCAATTTACAATGCATTTTTTTAATAAACCATGTAAAAGTTTTAGCTACGAAATATCTGTGTATCCAAAATGAAAATAGAATAATAAAATATTCAAACTTTTTTCTAATTAATTCCGACAAAGGAAAAAAATCAAATGCACACTGGTAACAAACAAAACACCTCGATTCATTATTTATGTATACATAAACATCTGTATAAATATATTATATATACAGTGTGTTTGTGTATTTACTGCTCTGGCACAAAAATAGTTTGATTTCTTGTGACCATCTATCTCCCTCTTATATGAGGAGTTCAACGGGGTTGATTTAAGAACAATTCCCAGTGGTCTTTAGTATTTTCCAGAGCTGTATCTATACAGTATGTATTCAAACAATCCTTCTCTTCATTCTTGGGTCAGTCTTCCTCTTGCGGACACATCCAGGGATGTTGGCTACAGTCCCATGGGCTTTAAACGTCAGTGCTCACAGGAACATCAAGCTCTTCATTGAGCTTCTTTTTGCTTTTATGTTGACCATGCTTGGCTATTACCTTCTTTCTAAACTTCTTAGACAACTCTCCAGTTTTACTTTTCTGTAGGGGGCACTTGTTCCTCTGCATTAAATCAAATCCCAACAACCCAGAATAGAGTGTCATATTTTGGATGGGAACTTAAATGGTTGTCCTGACTCTCTGTGGTCACTAAAGATCCAATGGCACTTATCGTAACAGTACGGGTGATAACCCTGGCCTCTCATGTCAAGTGGAGATTCTGCGTTAGGGCTGTGCCCCACCAGATGGCATTGTTGTGCAAACTAAATTGAGAGATTATCTTTTTATACAAATGTTATAAAATGAACTGATAACAGATTAAAAAAACCTGAATCTGTATTTTTCATCAAGTTTGTCATAAAATGGAAATGTCTGTCTAGCGTCTACACAAAACGCCAAGCGTGGTCGTGTGCATGCCAGAGTGCTTGCTGTTGTTTTCTTATGATTGGTGGCCGTATGTGTGAAAAAGACGCGCATGCTCTAACTGGGTTAAGGATCAGTGGTCAGTTTTTGGTCAGTTGGACCCCTCCGGAAGAAGCTAGGAACAAGGTGTGTGCCTAAGCTAGGAACAAGGTGTGTGCCTAAGCTCGGAACTAGGTGCGTGCCTAAACTAGGAACTAGGTGCATGCCTAGGCTAGAAACTAGGTGCGTGCCTAAGCTAGGATCTAGGTGCGTGCCTAAGCTAGGATCTAGGTGCGTGCCTAAGCTAGGATCTAGGTGCGTGCCTAGGCTAGGATCTAGGTACGTGCCTAAGCTAGGATCTAGGTGCGTGCCTAGGCTAGGATCTAGGTACGTGCCTAAGCTAGGAACTAGGTGCGTGCCTAAGTTAGGAACTAGGTGCGTGCCTTGTTGTTACTTTAATGTTTCAGCACTTGCCTCACTGGCGAGGCGTAATGGGGTTGTTGTAATGCTATCGCATGTAAAGTCGTAGCAGTGCGCTTCTGGTTTTAAATTACAAACATGCTATGACTCAAAATGGTGTATATGTTGCTGTTTTTTACATTTTCTGCTTTGTGGTAGGATGTTAAAAAGAAGAATGTATTTCATTGTGTATTCCATGTGACAGTTGCTGTGGATAAGAGCGTAAATTACTAACATAACCATTTAAGATGTTCTAAAAAATGTTTTGTATATTCTTCTGAGGATATAATAAGTGATGGTATCGGTCAGCACTTGTTTTTCACGTCTTTGCTTTTCCATTCCAATATTCCTCACCAGGCTGGTATCGGTAGCGAATGACACAGATTAATGAATGTTTATATCAGCTGGAAGTCGCCATTTGAGATGCATGATTTAATCTATGCACCTTGGTCAAGGCCAGGGAAGATTCCGACAAGCACCACTTATTCTAAAATGACCAAACTACAACCCATCTTATTGTATTAGTCTACGATGCCCGTCTGACTTGGCGCACCAATCACCACCACGGCTGGGTCACATACAGCTCAAATAACATTGTGGGAACAGTTCTTCTTGGAGTGCGCAGGAGGCCGCCAGAAAGCCAGCGAGTGTGGGATGGAAAAAAATCTGCCCTGCACCAACCTCTACTCCCTGTGACCGACCTCATTAGCAATCTAAGAAGGTTTGAGGGTAGGGGGCCAGAGGATAAATCAGCTGAAATCCACTCCCATGACCTCTTTCCCCCAGAAGGTCCAGAACGTGTTGCTATACTGGTGCTGTTTGCAGGGTCGGGGTCAATTCCATTTCAACTCTTGTCAACTGAATTGGACATGAAAGTCTCAACACATGAATAATACAATCCAGCCGATGAATAGATTGGAATATAGATAGAAATTAAACCCGACCCTGTCTGACTATTTTAGCCATGATTGTTTAGGTTTAGTGTGCAGACCGATTAAATCCAGGGTTAGTTATTAAGGGGCAGGAATGACTAGAAGTAAAATAATTTAGTTCTTAGACCTGTTATGCAGACCTGAGACAGACAGACCCCAAATCCACACATTGTAACCATGGAGATTTGCCCGTAACAGACAGAGCTAAACTTGATCCGACGAGATGTCAATAGCCCTTCCTCCCCTGACAGATGACGACAAACAGCGCACAACCTGGTCATGCTACTGACCTCCCTGTCCAGGCCTGCCGCCACGGTTACGATGTCTCCCGTTTCGCTGTTGATGGTGAACATGTTTGGAATGGGCATGTGCGGCGTCTGGGACAGGATCCTGTAGCGCACCATCCCGTTGGCAGTGGTGTCATCATCCGAGTCGTTGGCTGTCACCTGCATCACCGGCGTGCCTGCCAACAGAGAAGATACCCCGGCCAGCAACAGTTAGAGAAACTCGCAATGTGAACACACACAGTGCCGTAAACACCTCGGTCCTGGCACAGATACTGAGCATGGAGCTGTCCGTCCACCACTGGGTTTTAACGTGGCCCATCATCACTCACTCACACACAAACACATATACACACTCACGCGTGCACTGAGGGTTCCTAGGGGAAAATAAAGTAGACAACACCAACTCTGAAAAGCCCCCAGTCATCCCCTACTCATGTGTAGCTGGCAGACTGGGCCAAGCTCCTCCCACAGAGTCCATTTAGTAATGAGCCGCTTCGACTCTTCTGCCATTTCCCCCATCCATTATTTCAGCCTTCAGCGGCATGACTTCTGCCCTTAATGCTCTGGTACTCTCAGCCTATTCGTCTTGTGGAACATGGGTAAACACGGCCATTTAAGGCTGACGGTGGGGGTGGTGTGTGCGTGTGCCTACGTGGGTCTAGCGGTTGAGGGGATGGGGGGGGGTTGAAAGGGCCGTGTCCTCATCTTCTGCAGCAGAATTATTGATTTGTGAGAACTTGTCAGCCCGGCTCACAAATGTGACCAGGCAATTAGGGAGCACTCTGTGCAGGAGCCGGCAAGGAGCACCTTGTTCCTCTCCTCCGCTCGGGGTAAATGTCACTCTCCATCTGGCGGCCATTTAAAGGCTGCTACTGCTACTGCCATTGTTGCTGCAGGGGGAAGCGAGGTCTGCTTTTGTCAGCTTAGGGGAGCGGAGATGTTGAGGCAGAGAGAACACACGCGCCAGGGTTGTCGAAGCGGATGAGGAGGTTCAAAGCAAGAGGATAGGAGACAGCCGGACGTGAAGCATACAGATGGAAAGAAATGTGTAGGAACAGAAGAAAAGAGAAGCAAAGAGTGAGAGATTGGAGAGAAATATTGAGAGAATTTAGAAGTAAAAAGGCGAGAGGAATGATAACCATTCGAGATGATGTGAGGTCAGGCTTGCGATATAAATCAGCCGCAGAACCAGGAGAAACAAAAGTTTGGGATAGGATGGAAAGATAGAAACGTCAAATTTTAGACAGGCAGGAGAAAAGACACACAGCGGGTCCTTACAACTACAGGTGTCAGTTGTACTAGCTTTCATAATTGGGCAGAGATGCCACCATCATTCCCGTGACAGTCTGCATCAACGAGATAATTGTGGCTGAGAATTCTATTTCAAACTTCATTAAGTTTCAAAGCAGGATGTGTCACTTTGCCCAAGCAGTGAAAAAAATGGAGAGAGTGAGAGAGACACATTTAAGAGAGTGAGACGAAAAACAATTACCCTTATTCCAGAGCAGAGAGCATAAATATTTGAACAACCTTTCATTTTTAAGGGGGGGGTGTGTGTGGTTTAGAGTATCGTATGTCAACTCTGTCACCTTCATTTCAATAAGAGGCATTCCTTAATGAGCTTAAATAGTTATCTTTGTCTAAGACTGTGGCCAGGCCTGAAAGGGTTAACTTCAGAGGCTGTTTAATTCCTCTTTAATTTGAAAACTAATTCCTAAATCCTAATTGCTTTTCCACCAAAACTGCTGGAGCTGAAAATTTCACTGGTGGCCCGGGTAGGCAATGTTGGTCATGTGGTCACATGGGAGAGGGGGAGTTGAGGTCACTGCCGGGATCCTTTCCCTGCCTAAACATTACTGAGCTGGGGGGAAGGGGGGGCCTTCCAATTACAAACTAAAGGGAGAGTGGAGGAGTGGAGAGGATGGGCACAGATGCAGACACATAGCAGGACAGAGAAATTGCAGGGGATGGAAAAAAGAAGGGTGCAAGAGGACAAGAGGCCAGACGGAAGAAGAGACTAAAAAGGCTGGAGATGGAGAGAGAGAGACTGGAGAGAGCGATATTGGAGAGGGAGAGATTATAGTTGGTAGAGAACAGTGCAGAGGACAAGAGAAGGAGGGCGAGCGGAGGATAATAACAGGCATGGAGGAGAGAGAGAAAGTAGAGTACGAGAGGGATTTGAGTAGCTGTGTACCCGCTGGAGAGATTGGGAGGGGCCGGACTGTGAGAAAGGGAGGGATGTGGTCGTCACTGTCAGTGTCTGGGGACAGGGAGATAAAGGGGACACAAAGCACTTTGGTTACACAGAGTCGACTCTAATGGCCCGACTGGCCGTCCTCGGGCTGTTAAACGCACCGCACTGCAGCTCCACCCACCACCCTACACCACCCTGCCAAGCCCTGGAGGGACCAATAAAAACCAGCCGCCAGAAAATTACCTCCAAATCTTGCTGCGTTCACACCTCAACGCATGGCCAGTCAGAACATTTTAACTGCAACGTCTTTTCACAACTTCCGATGCCAAGGGACTATCGCAAAATTCTACACCTCAGGGAGAAGAAATTTTTCCTCTATCTCTGGCATGAATAGTCCCCGCGGTAGCAAAAAAATTGATAATCCCCATTCCTCTGTTTGTGAATTGAACGGAGCAGAGTTTGTAACCAACCAGAGCTCTTGCTGCTTTCCAGTGATCACCATCTCCATGTGTTCCTGCTAAACGTTCTTCCTACTCAGAGACTCCATCTGTTGGGTCTAAACTCTCCCAGAGTGGGTACCCTGTGAACTATCATCCAGGCAAATGTGCTCTCTTGCACACGGCACAGAACAAGCAGTCGGTCACACACTCTGGGTCCATTACACTGATTGAAAAATCCCTGAGCTCCTCCAAGCCTGTGTCTCTGCTCTCATGTGTGTGAAGCTGGGGCCTAATTAGCCCCCCCAGGCCAGGAGGCAGTGGAAACCCTCTTAAATCTTTCTTTGACTGTTAGAAAACTCTTCAGGACAGAAAAAAGCCTCCCCTTGTGATGACAAATTGAGTGTGTGAGAAAGCACTCAGCTGGATATTTTGATCTTCCAGTGTCATTTCGAAGTGTTTTTCTAAAAGGGCCATAAAGAGGAACTACTTCCTGTCTGCCACAGGGCCAAGAAGAAGAGAGTTTCTGCACATCACGGAATGTACGAAACAATATGACAGTTAGGGGACGTACCAATATGAGATTGGGGATTTACCAATATGAGAGATGGGGGATTTACCAATATGAGAGATGGGGGATGTACCAATGAGATATAGGGGATGTACCAATGAGATATAGGGGATGTACCAATAAGAGATGGGGGATGTACCAATATGAGAGATGGGGGATGTACCAATAAGAGATGGGGGGGATGTACCAATAAGAGATGGGGGGATGTACC
>JACXGM010014283.1:0-10735 GCA_016801145.1 Umbra pygmaea
TCTCTCTCTCTCTCTCTCTCTCTCTCTCTCTCTCTCTCTCTCTCTCTCTCTCTCTCTCTCTCTCTCTCTCTCTCTCTCTCTCTCTCCCTCCCTCTCTCCTTCTCTTTGCTCTCTCTCTTCTCTCTTTCTCAGCTCCATCCATCTTTGGCTTGTGTGGACAGGATGTGCTGCATTGATTACCGTATTGATTTTTGTTTTATTTTATTTTGGATTGAAGGTGGGACATTTGAGCTGTTTATTGACTTGACTGCACGAGTTATCTGATTGACAGCCGAAAGGCAGGATGTGCATCCAATCCCCTTGTGCACAAATCAAAGATAATCTAATGACAACCGTACAAGACACAAGACACAAGACACATCAAGAATTGATGATCCCCCCTCCCTCACCTGGACAAGTGAATATGTGTGTATATGTCAATAAGGTGAACATACACTGGATAGATGTTATTGTAAAACTGCTCTTAGATCGACAGAATTCCAGTGAGCTTTAAAATGTAGGTTGGTTAGACTTTAAACTGGACTTCAAATAAAAACAGATTGAGGGGTTCTGCCGTTATTTATGATTTAAGCAGTTTCCTGTAGACGGAAGCCTCAATCACATTCTTAGAATCAGGAAGTGTCAGTTTTCACAGCACTATGTCAATTGTCAATTGTCAACTATTTGTGTATTTGTGGTTTGCAGAAGAATGCAATCTTTGGTGTGTATTTATGTGTATAAGAGGGCAGGGGCTGTTGTTTGGTTGACCCAGTTTCAAGACGGCACACATTGGTGTTAATAGCTTTGCTTACTCTGACGTCTTGCAGTGAAATCTGCCCAGACCTACCCTGAAGGCAGAAATTCACAAGATTGGTGAACTCATTGAGAGGTTGTAGCATACAGTGCCTGTAGAAAATCCTCAAACCCTCAAAAAAATTTACATTAAAACTCTAATCTAACTGTTGCCAGCTGTATTTACACGTTATAAACATCAAGTTCAAAGTTAAAAAAGCATTTAGAAATTTCTGAACAATTATTAGCATTTAGTGAAATACCCGGTTTGGATAAGTGATCAGCCCCTTAGAGTAACCATTATAAACTTGCTCCGGTACAACCAGTCAGGTCCCAGATCAGAAAAAATAATAATTGCCCCAAACCGGACATCAACTGTAGTTGTTTAGATTACTTTATATGAAAACTGGCTGTTCCACGGTGAGTCCATTACTAGTAGGGCACAGCAATGCAAAGAATACACCATTGTTGCAAAGGTGCTTTCAAAAGGGCTCCGGGAAAAGTTGTGGAAAGGCACAAGTTAGAAGGATACAAAATTATTTTAGAGGCTTTAGCTATCCCTCTTGAGTACCATTCAAAGCAATATTAAGAAGTGGAAAGCATATGGCACCACCAAAACCACCAAAACGATCCTCCAAACTGGATGACCAAACCAGGAGGACATTGATCAGGGTAGCTAACAAGGATAGTTGCTAATGGCAACTTTGAAGGACGTACAAGTCCTTATGCCTGAGATAGATCGGTCTGTGCATGTGACAACAATCTCACAAGCTTTACACAAAGCTGGCCTGTATGGCAGGGTGGCAAGAAAGAAGCCTCTTCTGAAAAAGGGCCACACAGACTCTCGTTAGCGCATTGCAAAAATTCTAATTCCATGTGACAAAAGGTTTTATGGTCAGCTGAGACCAAGATTGAACTTTTTGGACTGAATTGCAATCATTAGGTTTGGCGAAAGCCAAATACAGCACACCACCCAAAACATACCATACCTACTGTGAAGCATGGTGGTGGCAACACTATGTTGTGGGGGTGTTTCTCTTCAGTGGGGACTGGGCAATTGGTCAGGATTGTAAAGAATATGTATGCTGCCTATTACACCCAAATCTTTATAGAAAAACTGCAGCCCTCTGCTTGACAGCTGAAGATGAGCATGTGGTTCACCATCCAGCATGACAACGACCCTAAATACACCACCAAAAAAACTATGCAGTGGCTTAAGGATAGGAAGGTGAATGTCCTTCCGTGGCCAAGTCAGAGCCCTGACCTAAATCCAATTGAAAATCTGTTGATGGACTTGAAGACAGCAGTCAATTGCTGCTCACCATGAAATTTGACTAAACTCTAACAATTATGCAAGGATAATTGGGCAAATATTTCCAAATCTAGGTGTGCAAATCTAGTTGAGACATATCCAAACAGACTGATGTATGCAAATAAAGCAAAAGGTGGCTCTACAAAGTATTAAATCATGGGACTGATCAATTTTCCATCTGTGTTATTCTAGTTCATTTTTCTTTATGTTTCCGAACTGTTTCTTTTTTTACGGTACTTGAATGTTGTAAGGAGAATGTGTAAATAAAGCTTGAACAAAAAATATATTTTTAATGGGTTTTGATTTCAGGCTGTAAGAAAAAAAGTTACAATTTCAAAGGGTTACAATGATTTTCTATAGGCACTCTTAAGTCCCAAATCGGATGTCATTCAATTGCTGTTTCATATGAAACACCAGGTAAGTATTAAAGTTAGGGTTTGGGTTAAGGTTAAGGTTATGGAAAGGCAATAGCTTTGTTGTTTTCAGTACAATGTCAAACAATGTGTTGTTATTTTTGTGTTATAGGTTCAAATATATAGAGATATTTGACCAAACTGTTGGATTGTTTCTAATGCTACCAGGGTATGAAATGCTTGCAAATCTAAAGCAACTAAAAAGCGGGACTACGTAACAAAAAAACTGCTGATCCATTTTGGACAGACAGAGGTTGTTGGGATAAAAACTGTAAAAAAATCTAAAATATTAATGGTTATTATCAGGGTTCAAAATTATCACCATTTACCAGCCAAATGCTGGTAAAATATGCATGTGGTTGGTAGATTAACTTCACTCACCAGCCAAAAAAACAATAGTAATCTTTTGAGTGGCTGGTAAAATTTTAACATTCACTTGCCGTTTGGCAGATAAACAACAAGTAACACGCCACAGAATGGAAACAACAGATCATGGCATAAGGTGCTTTGCTTAAAGGGAACATAAGCAGTAGGTAAAATGTGGAGATATCTCTTTGCTCCTTTCATAGCATGGATCTGCCTATGATTTCTTATTACAAGAGAATATAAATATCTGTTTGGATTCTGGAAACTGATCAAAACGTTTGATCATTTGTTGAATACGTTCTGCTTAAAACAGTCCAATGTGTGTGCTAAGAAGACAGGGCCAGCTGACCAAGCAGTTGAAGAACAACATCTGGCCGGCAAACCAACTATCAGAGTAGGTGAGGGGCTATGTACTAGCCCAAACAGGAGGGGACAAATACAGTCTGATGGATATTCCAGGAAGTATGTTAAAAAAAATTACAACATTAGATTTGAGGTTAATTACATTTGCTGATTATCTGTATCGGAAAACATCTGTAACTGTTGTCTACGTTACTAACACTCATGTTAATCCCAGACTGCTTGGATAAACAACGAGAACTGCATGGATTGTTGTCTTCGTGGAAAAAATAATTGTCTTTGCTAGATAGGAGAGTAGGCAGGAGTCCTCTGTTAAAAATGGGACCTAGATCTGCAGGGATATTCCTAAAGGTCCCTCCTAGTGTTGAGGAGCAATGTGCCCATTGGCCTAGAGATGTAGGAGGGGGATGTTCTGACCCAGCTTTAGAAAGAACAGAAAAACCTGCAGAAGATAAGTTGAGGTGATAGACAGGATGTTATTGTTACAGTTTTTCAACCAGGCTAGATGACTAAGAACGTTTAATGATGTCTTCATGTTATGTAATCTAAAGATTCCGGTGTAAAAGGTTGTGACCGACATGCAAGTAGCTGCGTGTAGCTGCACGATGAACAGATCCCAGCCATTCGTCCTGGTCCTCTGTGATGATCGCTGTGGCTCGATCGTCAGTGAGCCCTGGAGCAAGGTCACCTGTTTGAGGTGCTGGATGTGTGTTACCAGTTATTAAGTGTCGGTTATCAACTCCCCCAGACTGTGTGCTCATGCAGACCACCATTTATGTGCTGCCAGGAGTCCCCTGCGGTGAGATCGTTGAAAGCATTTGCTTTTGCCACTGAAGGATATGTCGCCCAGGGACTTCATGGGATGTGTTTGTGTATGCCTTCGAGCGGAGTTGTGAAAAGTACAAAGTAAATGTACAGTACTCGGTTCGGTGCAACAATAGAAATAGAACGGATAGAAAGGACATTCCAATTCAAGTCAATGTAGCAGAGTGGTCGGAGCGGCAGCCATTTTTACTTGTACCATTCCATTGCCAAGATCTAGCGGCCTACTTCCGCATTAAACCGATCAACTACCGCCATTTGTTTTTTTACTAATCGAATGACCACGCCAAGCAGTTCAATGGCCTTTTTATCCATTCCATTTCTATGGGTTCAACTGTTTTGTGAATTTTCTATTCACCATAATTAATTATTTTTTCAGTTCATTTCATAGATCACTGGTTCTTTATGAACTCCGTTTACTTGTTCACTGTGGTCTTAATTTGGAAATTCCCAAAACATGTGAACTCAGCCAAACCCAGAAAGGTACAATGCCTACTTTTTACAACCCGCCTTCAATCATGTTGGATAACACATCTACTGTATAAATGAAGAAGACCCAGCTTGATAACCCTATACAATGTGTTTGGTCTAACTTATATTGGCCTAACTTAGGCAGCATCTGTGTCAGTCCCCAATCCCAATAGTACAATTAACCATTTGGGTTGTAAAACGATGTGTGGTTGTTAAATTGTGTGTGTGTTTGTGTGTGTGTGTTTGTGTGTGTGTGTTTGTGTGTGTGTGTTTGTGTGTGTGTGTTTGTGTGTGTGTGTTTGTGTGTGTGTGTTTGTGTGTGTGTGTTTGTGTGTGTGTTACAGGGTGAACTTCTCTCTATAGAGGTTAAGTCTCTGGTCAAACTGGCAAGACCTTTCTACCGAAGTCACACCCCTTTTCCTCACCCCCCCCCCATCCTCTCACTCGCTCTCCCCCTACATTTCCCTCTCTCACCATCTCGCTCCATCCCTTCATACCTCGATCTTTCCTTCTCGTTCTCTCTCTTTCAGAAAAAATGGGGGTTAGTATTGTGTTAGCTTAGAACGTATTCTGCCTGGTTGTTGCCATGCCAATAAGTGAGGGTTTGTTTCCTTGGCAACAGTTATTCCAAGCCATTACTTCTCGCTATCTGTTTTTCTGTCTCGGCTTCTCTCTCTTTTGCTCTGTTCCTCTAATCTGTAGCCTGCTCACTCTCAGCTCTTTCTCTCCACTTGGTATTGAATGATGCAACACGGCCATTTGTGGGGTTAACTGTTTTACTACATTAGAGTGTTTATTCTTTATGGTAAGGTTGTTATCTAGATTGTAGGAAGACATACCTATTGGGGTCAGTTCAATCTCAATTCAGTCAATTCCAAAGAATACTCCAGTTAAAATTAAAATTAAAACTCTTTTGAATGCATATTCAGATGGGAGCATTTGAAAAAAATGGAATTTCATTTATATTCTGAATTTGACTCCCCCGATTGGCGTTGACAAGAAAGGAATTTGCCAAGCATTTGTGTCAAAGTGACAATGAAATCCTTCTGATTCACTGACAGGGCGGTGTTCTAATCTGAGAAGATTGAGTATAATGTAAATAAAAGAATGGAAGGCTGTGAACTGAATGTGGTAAAAGTTGAATATCACATGGATTTGAGATGGAGTTGCAATTCTATGCATGGCAACTTACTGTATGTTGTTAGCGTACAACACTTTACTGTATGTTCTTACTGTACAACACTTTACTGTATGTTGTTACCAGACAACAAGTTACAGTATGTTGTTACCATACAACACCTTACTGTATGTTGTTACCATAAAACACTTTACTGTATGTTGTTACCAGACAACAAGTTACAGTATGTTGTTACCATACAACACCTTACTGTATGTTGTTACCATACAACACTTTACTGTATGTTGTTACCATACAACACTTTACTGTACGTTGTTACCAGACAACACTTTACAAGATGTTGTTACCATAAAACACTTAACTGCATGTTGTTACCAGACAACAATTTACAGTATGTTGTTACCATACAACACCTTACTGTATGTTGTTACCATACAACACTTTACTGTATGTTGTTACCAGACAACACATTACTGTACAGTATGTTGTTACCGTACAACACTTTACTGTATGTTTTTACTGTAAAACATCTTACTGTATGTTCTTCCTGTACAACACTTTACTGTAGGTTGTTACCATCCAACAACCTACAGTATGTTACCATTCGGATGTACAGTATGTCACAATCTAATTTTAACAGATCCCCCTTTTTCAAAACCCCAATCTACATAGACAAACCCCTCTACTGGATACCAACCAAATGACCCCCCCTGTCTCTCTCTCTACAGGGTGCTGATGCTGTAGTCTGTTAACCTCAAAGGCCCTGGTTGATGCAGTGAAGATCTCTATAAGAACAACACAAGCAAAGGTAGGAAACAAGGCACAAAACAGACAGGGGAGGAGGGGGCAACACAGGGAGAAGAGATCCTACAACAGCTGAGACCTAGATTGTTTTGAGACCTGGCATTTGAGAGGAAATAAACAGGGTGATGGTGTAGTGAGAGACAGAAGAACCAATGAAGAAGCGATGCTGAGGGAGGGCGAGGTAGACAATGACTCAACTGCATCATGCGTCTGAAAGTGCACCCTATTGCCCATTTAGTGCACTACTTTAGATAAGAGTCCAATGGGATCTGGTCAAAAGTAGTACTCTGCAGTGGAAACGGGGTGCAATTTAAGATGGCACCTACTGCATGTAAATTTAACCAAAGGATTGTACCTAGGATGATCCTATATTACATCCTGAGGGGGAATAAGTCTACATACAGAGACGTTAACAATCAATGAAGCTGCACTTCATTTGTCTACGGACGTGCTGAACACAGCCATTCATGCTGCATTTATTTAGTTTGTCTGCAAAACAACAGCCAATGTCTTCCGTTTCTCCACAGAAAGTTCTGAAAGGTTATGTTCCTCTTCTCTACACTCACATTCCAGCAGCAGGGCGTTGGAAAGAAAGTGAAGATGATATTTACAATTTCAATCAAGTATTAGGACCAATCTGTTTGAACTTTTCAAAAAACACAAGGACTAAAAATCATTCTCCATAATTTGTTTCACCTCGTCCAATATCTAAAGTACTGGACCATCTATGGTAGTTGAACGGCACCTGTTCCCCTGACGATATGGATAGAACAACCAATACAGTTACACAATACCACTAGCCCCCTGCAAAGACCCACAGCTAAAAGACTACACCTCCCAGATTGAATCCTCTTTCCTGTGTAGTGCACTAATTCTGAGAGCCCTGTGAAACTCCCCTTGGAGTTTGGTAGGTCACATAAAAGGTCAACTCTAGGGCTCCATTTGGGATACAAACCAAGATTTCTGCTGCAGTGAAAAGGAAATGCCTATTACTACAGCCCACATTTTAGAATATAACACTTGTGTAATATTATACTTTGTGTTTTTTACTGTTATAAATCATTTTCTCCACTTGCTTTGGCAATGTAGACCTCTGTAAATAAAGCCCTTAAATTTAAAAGGAGAAGTGAGAAGATAGTGCGCATTTAAAGGAACCGACTCAGAGGATAGATGTCTATCTGAATGAGAGGCACAGCAGCGGTGATAGAAACCATCTACCGAGCTACATGGAGGAAAGCGGAAATAAGAAAAATGCCTCTAAATAGACTAACAGAAAAAGAGAAGTGTGAGAAAAGCAATGCTGCGAGAGACAGCGAGACAGTGCCTGGTGCTTGTGCTGCAATGAGGAGCTGAGAGAGAGAAGAGCCTCAAGTAGTTGACATTGCTCTATACTGGGACCAACTGACTGACAGGGATTGACTAACTAACACCACCATACAGGGATTAACCAACAAACTAAACCCATTGATATAGGGGTTAACCAATCATCTCACACCACTGGCATAGGACATAGAAGAGAGGGGGGGAACGACAGGAGAGAGGACTTCGAAGGAGAAACGTAGATAGAAACGTTTAACTGGTTTAGAGGTAAGAGGCAGCTTAGTTGATTTACAAAAAATTGATTTAGCCAGTACACTTATAAAGACTGGTTAGCTAGTGAACACATACACGTTCATACTGGGCCGCCATGGGAATTGAACCCACAACCCTGTTAGTGCAAGGGCGATGCTGTATACTGAACTACAAGAGGCCATACATGCTGAAGCTAAATGTTTCGTTAGGATTTAAATATTGGGCTGGTTTGGTGATTAATTCTGATAGGTTGTTTATATTAATAGTGCATTCATTCTATAAAATGTTTTATTTTTATTTTAACAAAGCTTCTATGGAGTTCGTCAAACATAACGAAATGAGCATAGAGCTGCATTTGACCAGTAGAACTACGGTATGTTGGATATAAGGTTTCCTACCAAATATGTTGCTCCTAACGTATAGACCACAAGTTTGTTCTACATGTTGCAATCCTAGGTAGGCTAAATCTGACAGCCACAGATTATCCTAGCTTTAACTTGGCTCAACTCCAGTCAATAATGACTTTCCTGTAAACTGTGTGTGTTGGTGTGTGTATGTGTGGAGTATGTGTGGATATAATGAACACACATAGACACACACAGAGCTTAGGGCTGGTTGGCTGGGGTTCACATCCTTTGTTAGACGTTATCGTCCAGGCCACCCTATTCTTGGAAGTGTGTTTGTGGGTATGTGTGTGTGTGTGTCTGTGTGTGTGCATGTGTGTGATCCATTTTAGTTGAAGAAGATTATTTGCAAAGACCCAATTAGGGAAAATTGTGATTTGTGTCAAAAAGACTGTACAGTTGTGCATGGTGTTGGAACTGAGGCTAGGGTTAGGTTTATGTTAGGTTACATTCCGTTTTAAGCATTACCAGTTAGATTTAGGCTAGGTTACATTCAGGATTAAGCATTACCAGTTAGGTTTAGGTTAGGTTACATTCAATTTTAAGCATTACCAGTTAGATTTAGGTTAGGTTACATTCAGGATTAATCATTACCAGTTAGGTTTAGGTTAGGTTACATTCAGTTTTAAGCATTACCAGTTAGATTTAGGTTAGGTTACATTCAGGATTAAGCATTACCAGTTAGATTTAGGTTAGGTTACATTCAGGATTAAGCATTACCAGTTAGATTTAGGTTTAGGTTACATTCAGGGATTGCCAATTAGGTTTACTGTAGGTTAGGTTAGGTTGAGACATTAAAGACAGGGAACATTGACTTTGTGGTCAGGGCTAGGTCTCATGCCACCGCGCTAAAAAAACAAACAATGTGTGTGTTTTCTTGTGTGTGTGCTAGCATACTTTATGTAGCCAGGCAGGCACTCAGCTTTATTTTATACCATGGAATTTTACCCCAGCCAGGCCATGAAATTGAAGTACCCCTGACCTAGCACTCTCCTGTTTTGATAGTCTAGTGAATCCAGTGTGTTAGGTCAGGGCTAAAGTTAAACTTTCACTTGGGGTACTGGAACATGGGTTTCAGAACCACTAGTCTAAAGTAGAATACCTTCCTGATACATTTGAATGTAGTTTAGCTGTCACTCTTATCTACAACTTCTCACATAAATAAATAATTCAACACATTAACCAATATGGTCGCAGTGGCTGTTATGATAGATTTTAATTATATTTGTAGTCAATTCCTTTATTATTAAGCTATGCAACAAAAATGTGTAGAAAATAAATATGGTAATGAAAGGTCACCAGATTGATCATAAGGGTTTTCTATGAGTTGGTTTAAATTTACAACAGAAAACACATGCCTGAGAGAAAAGACATCATTCACCAGCATGTGTATATTTAGCATCTTTGCGGCAAAGAACTGGTGTGCAGTTGGCCAGCACATGAGCAGCTGTCTGCTTCGTAAAACCCTTAGTTTGTCTAACCCACTCTCTGAAGTCTTAATAAACAACCATGTGACAGAATCTGCAAATAGAACCCTAATCCCTACATAGTGCACTGCTTGGTCACTGGTGTACATTGTGGGACTATGAACATGTAGAGCAGTGTTTCTCAAATGGGGGTACGTGTACCCCTAGGGGTACTTTGGAGTGCTGCTGGGGGTACATGACATTTTAGCAAAAATGCTAATTAAAAACATGTCATGTATAATTCCTAAAATAATTATACTATAATAATGAATGAATAAAGTGATAGATTCGAAACATTTGAAATGTAGCATTTAAATGTCTTTGTTTAAAAAAGGGTGTTGTTTAGTGAATCTATCACTGCCGGCGCTGTATTGTACCTCTTCATATAGTTTTTTTTCTACCAAAAATATTTGGCGTACATTTCATCCAGATGTGTAGTATATTGTTTATATTATATGCACAATCTAAGTAGAATCATTGTCTTAACACAGAAACACCAGTATTTCTCATCCCTATGGTAGCAATACCCTTACTGAGCATAAGGCAGGAATCCCCAGCAAAATGTGTGACGTATGGTTCACTAAATTGGAGGAAGTACGGTTGCCAGATCTTTCAATCAAACCAAAACTGTATAGTGATGTCTACCTAGTATGTTAACAGAGGGCCAAACCTCTAAACACAGTAGAAGAAGAGGGAAAACAGAGCGGTGACCTGTTTTTAGCCTGAAAGTACCTACCGTAAATTCACATTCTTTAGAACCCAGCAGCCTAAATATGCCAAAAGATTTCACTTAATATTGCGGAAGGCATCTTTAATCAACAGCATAGTGGAAAGGC
>JACXGM010014283.1:10835-22342 GCA_016801145.1 Umbra pygmaea
CTCTCTCTCTCTCTCTCTCTCTCTCTCTCTCTCTCTCTCTCTCTCTCTCACTCTCCTCCCCTTCTCCTTCTCTCTCTCTCCTCCCCTTCTCTCTCTCTTTCTCTCTCTCTCTCCTCCCCTTCTCTGTCTCTTTCTCTCTCTCTAAACTGCATTGCAACACCCATCTTGCTGTGTCACAACTATAAAGAGAGGACCTCAGCAGGATGGTGTCTGCTTCCAAATATGCTAATGCTAACTAGCTACATCATCCCTTTGAGGATGTGACACCACACAGCTATCACATACTGCACCTTGTTTAAAAGGAGTATCAGGGACATATCCCGGACCTCTGGAAAACAGAACTTCTGCGATTTGGGACGTTTTGGAAGCTGTCACTATTTGGGTTGCAAGATAAGCAGTATAAACCCTCATCGCAAAGTGACATTTTAAGGCTGGCATGCATGACTGGGTTTGGCAATTATCCAACCAGAAGAGAACAGGTCACCCAATTGAGCCTGGCCGCTCTCTAGGTTTCTTCCTAGGTTCCAACTCTACTAGGGCGTTTCAAGCCGCTGTGTGACAATTCTCACATCGCTTGCTCTTTGGCGTTTTAGCCTGGGTATGTGTAAAAGCAATCAGTGAACAGCTGATGCAAAATTTGCTTTATAAAACACATTTGATTGATTGCTATTATTTTTCAGTTGCATTCAATGCAGCCAAGCCTGAGAATGAATGACATTTAACAAGGTTTGTCACTTACTTGAAAGGGTGTCAACAGCAGATTTTCAAGAAAATAGGCAATACTCTCCGCTAAAACCAGATGTTGGGGAGAGAGCATATAGGAGCACCTAAATCAAATACGGGATTTAACTAACCTAGTTAAAAAATATTTACGCTTGTATTAGTGACAAGGTCAACTTCTACCATTGCAGTAGCATGTGTTGTGGATAGAGGGAACTAGAGCGCAAATGAAGGAACCTTTCATACCTGAAAGGCCTTAAATCTTACTTTTGAAATGGCGGGAGGAGTTTCAAGAACAGTTCTATAGGCAATGTTCCTTTGCATTGTTTTACCTGCAGGCAATTCAACATCTCGGTCAATGAGGAGAAATACACTGTAAATCTTTGGCTTTAAGCATCAATCCTCCGTTCTAGACCAAAGTCTCCTTTGCTGTTGATGCTCAAGTCTACTTCAGTCTCCTCTCTCTCTCTTTACTCCACTCAGAGACACTGAATAGCTCTTTGAAACCGAACATCACAGCAGCGGTCCGTCTTGAATTGCAGCGCTGACTGCAACAAGAGATCACTTGCCGACCATGTTCCATGTTGGTGTTTTAGAAAGAGATGTCCCTCTGTGCGTGTCCATGTGTTATTTGGCTGGTCATGAAATGCACCCCCTGTGTCTCGGTCACAAAGGCAGCCTTGTTGGACTCACTCAGCACCGCTTTTTAGGGCAGAAAGCGATACACACTAGATGCCTACTGCTCACAGAAAAGTTTAAAAAAGAAGAGGTGTAGACAGAGAAGAAAGCCAGCTTTTTATTAAATAAATAATAAAAAATAAAATAACTGGACTCACTTACGCTGTTCAGACAGGAATTTCAATATCAATGTTTCTTCTACTTATTTGACCACCGTCAGACTGACATCTGTGTTGGGTTGCAATGTAAGCTTCTGGTATCAGGCGGCTGTGAAAGGCTATTTTGATTAAACAAAGGAAAAGTCTGGATTTCAGACTGTCAATATGCCTGCTCTCTAAGAATATTTGTATCTATTTATTACAATTTATTTTGATATTTTCAAAATAATATCTGTGGCCTCTTTGTTTGTGGGCAAGTCATTGGATTGGTTCTGCAGTTTATAGCATTTCTTACACCAGTTGTTTTCAAACCTCTCCTCAAAAGCCGCAGTCGGTGGATCATAATTGGGGACGCCGGGCTCTCATTACGTTCGGGACCTGAGTGAATAGATCTTAATTGGGGACGCCAGGCTCGCATTATGTTTGGGACCGTAGTGAATGGATCTTAATTGGGGACGCCGAGCTCGCATTACGTTCGGGACCAGAGTGAATGGAACGGTGTGTAGCGCATCAAACCCATTGTGTGATACTGTTCTGTTTCCCTCAGTCCGGATGGTAATGTGAGCCCTGCGTCCCCAATTAATATCCATTCACTTAGGTCTCGAAAAAAAATGAGAGCCCGTCATCCCCAATTAAGATCCACCGGCCGCGGCTGCGCCTCAAGTACCACCAGACCGGACACAGTTTATCTGCAGCCCTGAACTAGTACACCAGTTTAACTAATCAAGGACTTGATTAGTAGACAAGTTGAATCAGGTGTGCTAGCTCAGGGGTAGTTCAAAACAATGGACTGGCTGGTGGTACTTGGGGAGAGGTATTGTTGTGCCAGACCAACTCTAGCAACAAATTATAGACATATAGTCCTTAACATCTTGAATTAAATGTTGAAACTAGGCAAGAGTGGGATTGAGATTAGAAAAGTGGGATTACGATTATTGAAGTGGGATTGAGATAAAAAGAGTGGGATTAAGATTTTTGAAGTGGGATTGAGATTAGAAGAGTGGGATTAAGATTATTAAATTGGGATTGAGATAAGGAAAGAGTGGGATTTGGAGAAATGAAAACATAAATTTCTCTCTATCCAGGTTTAAGTGATGAGATGGAGACATATGTTGTATGTCTCTCCAGGTTAAGATGATGGGGATGTGATAGAACATGTTATCTGTCTGTCTCTCCAGGTTAAGATGATGGGGATGTGATAGAACATGTTATATGTATATCTCTCCAGGATAAGATGGTGGGGATGTGATAGAACATGTTATCTGTCTGTCTCTCCAGGTTAAGATGATGGGGATGTGATAGAACATGTTATATGTATATCTCTCCAGGATAAGATGGTGGGGATGTGTTAGAACATGTTTTATGTATATCTCTCCAGGATAAGATGGTGGGGATGTGATAGAACATGTTATATGTATATCTCTCCAGGATAAGATGGTGGGGATGTGATAGAACATGTTATCTGTCTGTCTCTCCAGGTTAAGATGATGGGGATGTGATAGAACATGTTATCTGTCTGTCTCTCCAGGTTAAGATGATGGGGATGTGATAGAACATGTTATCTGTCTGTCTCTCCAGGTTAAGATGATGGGGATGTGATAGAACATGTTATATGTATATCTCTCTAGGTTAAGATGATGGGGATGTGATAGAACATGTTATATGTATATCTCTCCAGGTTAAGATGATGGGGATGTGATAGAACATGTTATCTGTCTGTCTCTCCAGGTTAAGATGATGGGGATGAGATAGAACATGTCATCTGTCTGTCTCTCCAGGTTAAGATGATGGGGATTTGATAGAACATGCTATCTGTCTCTCTCTGTCCAGGTTAAGATGGTGGGAATGTGATAGATCATGTTATCTGTCTGTCTCTCCAGGTTAAGATGGTGGGAATGTGATAGAACATGTTGTCTGTCTGTCTCTCCAGGTTAAGATGACGGGTATGAGATAGAACATGTTATCTGTCTGTCTCTCCAGGTTAAGATGATGGGGATGTGATAGAACATGTTATATGTATATCTCTCTAGGTTAAGATGATGGGGATGTGATAGAACATGTTATCTGTCTGTCTCTCCAGGTAAGATGGTGGGGATGTGATAGGACATGTTATCTGTCTGTCTCTCCAGGTTAAGATGGTGGGGATGTGATAGAACATGTTATCTGTCTGTCTCTCTCTGTCCAGGTTGCTGTCATGGGGAACCTCATTAAGGTCCTTGGCAAGGATTTAGAAAACTGTCCGCATTTTTTCCTGGACTTTGAAAGTAAGTGAGCACTGTGATGTGTGTGTGTGTTAATGTGTGTACATCAGTGTGTGATGCAGGTTGGAAGGTAGAGGTGGTGGAGCAGTTTGGGTGGAGGAATGGGTTTCTGTGGATGTAGGTTGGTTTAGTGGTTGTGTGTTGGAAACGTGGGTGATGTTCGCCGTTTGGAGATAACTCTCCTCTACCCTCACCGCACTCGCAAGTCTCTCTCCTGAGCTCCCGGACAGCTGTGGAATCAAACCCATGATCAGATGACGTAAAGCTCACAAAATTTATAATGGAGAAGTACTCTTCTTAGTTAATCTAGTCACTTCTAATTTGCCTAATCATCAATCAGGGAATTATAATTGTTCAGACTTGCATTGAAAAGCTATACAGTGGGGAGCTGGAAAGAATGACAACCTACTGTAAGTGAGAGTCGGGACAAAGTCGGAGAGAGGCGTCTGTTCGTCCTTGTTGCCATGCCAATGTTACCCACAACCACAACATACTTCAACGGACTAGGCCACCATCACAAACAACCCCACCCTCTCCTTCCCCATCCACACACACACACACATACACACACACACGTCCCTCACACGTCCCTCATCACCAACATGCTCCTCTTATTTCCTGTGTTCCAGGGGATTGATGGGAAACGTCCTGAAAGTGCTGGCTTGCGCCGAACTTGAGCATGGCCCAATCATTTTCCTTGACTTTGAACGTGAGACCATACATTTTTATTTCTTTGAGTTCTTCTGTTTTCTTTCGTCTTGTTTTTAGTTCCTTCATAACATTTCGTTCCATCTGTCGTTTGTCACCTCCTCCATATTTCTCTCTCCTAAGTTTTTGCAATTTCCTACCTCCTAACTTCTCTGAGGCTGGCTTTTCTGGTCCTACGTGTTTAATGATTGACCTGTAATACTATTCAAAGACTAGCAAAATCATTTTATATACAGAATATATCTATTATGGGGTTCTATATCAAAATTGTATTTTGATTTTGTTGAGATTTACAGAATTTGTCTATTTTATCAATTTGGCAAATTTGCGTGAGGCTGGAGAATGCCAGACCTCTTGCTTTCAAAGTGTTTCTTTGTGCTGAAGCCAGAGTCCATTGATAACCAGTGTTTCTCTATGTACTGCTGTCAGATAAGTGTGTGTGCTTTTCTTTTTAATCTGGTGTGTGTGAGTCATGGTGAGGGCTTGTAACAAGATGGCGTCTTCCATTTTCACCTTTCCTCCTTCCACTGACATTTAACCTCTAACCTTTGACTTTATCCTTCCTCCCTCTGCATCTTCCAAAGTTCCACCGAATGTTTTTTTCCATTCGGGTTGACATTATAATATATTTCATATGGAAGATGTCAGTGCTATGGAGAATGGGCTGTTTTCATTAATGCCTCCTTCTCCATGGCAACATGTTACACTCGTGTTTCGGAGAAAGGCAGAAGTCACATCTGCCACGGTGATGAAAGTTTGGGCTTACCTCATTGGTTAGCAACACCACACTTAGCCAAGGATTAACTTTGTAATACAAAGCTGCAATAATTATTATGTTCAGAACCAAATGAGGCATTAATACCAAACCTAGCGTGTTTAACTGTCTTTGCACTGTGAGGCCTTGTTGGGCAAGGTTGCCATTGCAAATGAGAATCAGTTACCTGGTAAAATAAAGGTGAAATAAAATAACAACCAAATAAGGTAACCACATTTTGAACTGAGTTAACTAAGCAATAGATATAAAAGCTATTGATTCGTAAAAAATATTTCAAAGAATGCATCGACTCCAATATTCCCCAACGCAAACCAAACATATAAAATGAACTAAAACACCATAATATGGATAAAAAACTGTGTCATTGTTTTATCCGGTGGGGTCAGTCAGATGTGTATAACCCTGACACAATGCTAACTGTAGCCTACAGATTTTGACACACACAGTAATTTGTGTTTAGAGATAGACTCTTACACGCAGTGAAACACGCACACCCACTGACTCCTTGAGTCATCACGGAGCACTTTGTAGGCTAGATACCCACACACACAAAATAACAAAATACACATTAGCCATACATTCAGAAATATAAAACAAAAATAAAACAAGACTGAATAAACAACATAATCAGACACTTCTACAATCAAAATAATATGCCTTTAGGTTAGGTTATACTCTCGTCAATCACCCGTGGGCAGAGTTTGTATTACATTAGCCGCTTTCTGACCAAGTAGTTACAGTCCACATCTAAACAGTTCTACTAACTACTCTCCCCCGAAACCGATTTTGCTTTTTGCATTCGCACTGGCCAAGTGGCCATAGGAACTGGTAGGAGGGATAAGGGAGTGACGCAAGCACCACAACATGTACTTATGTATGCAGATGATCTGGTTGTTTTTACCCCAAGAAGTGCTGGGTTCCTTCGGCGGATTGCTGTTTGTTTGTTCAGAAACAAACAAACAGGGCTGAAAACGACATCCAACACAATTCAAAAAAGAGTGTTGCGTTGATGTGTTGATAACAGAGTTTGAACGGTGGCATTTAAAAACTAGGCTGGGGTCATAGAAATTGAGTAGCTACAGAGAAACACAGAAGACGAAGGCTCCAGCATAATATACGCAATAGACAAACGAAACCACGGTAAGGATTTATAAATTGGACCAATCAACGTAGATCTAGGAAAAGGGAACAACTCTCCTCTGGAGTAGGAGCTGAAAGAGTTATAGGAACTGCGGTTCAAGGAACTAAATAATCACCAAATATCTCCTGTCAGAACACAAGAAAAAAGGGTTATAGGAACGTTATGTTCTAGGAACTGCAAAAATCCCTGTGGTCGGAAAGCGGCTATATACTCTGCCAACAGTGGTTCAGAGAGTGAAATAATGAGATGCGTTGCTCTTGTTTTTTTGTTATAATCACTGATTATTTAGTTGAATCACAGTTGGAAAAATGACACGCTTAAACATAGAGACAGAACACAAACAAATAAAAAAATATGGGAAGGAGTTCAGCTTTGAATATACTTTTTGCCCTTTTCAAGGTAGGCGGGATATAACAATTTGATATAGTATATGGTGAAGCAAGAGGTGAAGCAACTGATCAAATTACGCGAGATTTGCTTCTGGGTTTCAGAGAATGTACTCTTGTTCCCTCTACAAACGCACACATCCACACACAGGCAAACAAAGTCTAAATAAATGTGCAAACAAAGCCTTAGGTGACTGGGAAGCACCCTGTGGCAACACTTCAGTGTCTGTGTGTGTGTGTCTGTGTGTGCAAGTGTTAGTGTGTGTGCTGTATGAGTGTTAGTGAGCCTAAGGATAGTGCCAGCTGTTTATTTGTGAAGGCACTCTGTCTACAGCCATTGGGTGGATGTCTCTCTTAAGGAGCTTCATCACAAGAGGTGAGGAAGACTACATTTGTTCATTTAGAGAGGAATTAACACACATGCAGTCAGAAGCAAAGAGGTTAGGGAGTCAGACTTGTATTTGGAAGGTTGCCGGTTCGATCCCTGACTGAGCCAAATGTTGTCATGTCCTTGGGCAAGGAAGTTGCTCCAGGGGGAATGTCCATGTACTAACTGTAAGTCGCAATGGATAAGAGCATCTGCTAAATAGATCAAATGTAAAATGCATGTGACAAACGCAAGAATAGATGTTGACAAATAAATCTAACATTGAACAGGGCAAAAAACTAGTAATGTCAGAAAAAAACAATATTTGAAAATGTCTCTCAAACCTACAGTAGAAAATATAGGGCATCACATAAACACATCTTAAAATGGCTGTAAATGAATAAATGAAAACACAGAGGGGGAAAACTTTATTAACATAAAGATCTTTAATCATCATGCATTATTATCAGTAATTAATAATTAATACAGCATTTACTATTCATGCCATTGCATTAAAAAACTTTTTATTATCTCGAAAAGGTTTTCAAAATCTAGTGCAAATCATGAATTTAATAATATAATGGACTTTCATAAATCACAAAAAGCCATGATCAAACAGATAATATGGCCATTTTTCATTCACTATAACCAAGCCTCAAGTCCAAAAGAAGACCTGGTCTGTCCAACAGAGCTGACTCTGCCATACTCCTGGCAGTGCTTTCAGCAAAGGATATCTATATTCACTACTGGATAAAACCTAAAAAAAAATGTGTTTGAGGTGGTCACTGCTTTTCAATTAATGAAATAAACAAAAACACTGAGGTTTTCATCAGACTGCAACTTAACACATCTAGAAGAGCCAAATCTTGATTTGAGACCTGCATGTAAACTCAGATGTCAGCTGGAACATCCCTGGGAGTCTGTATGACACTTTACCCCAAACATGACATACTGTATGTCAAGGGATACAGAAGCTCAAGGTGAGCAAAGAGGTTGAGCTATTATATGCTAATTTCATGTCAGGATATGGCTCTCTACTGAATAATGATTGTTCTGATAATGTAATAATCTTTCTTCCTAATTCCATTTTTAAATCAACATCTTCTCTCGGCCACCAAACTGTCTCTTATGATTCCCCTCACTAAAGCTGCACTATGTAACGTTCCATTATTTTATCATGTCAGCCCTAATTTCACGTAGGTTTTTAAAACTATTTTGTGTATATGTATGTTTTTACTGAACAAAGGAATAATACAGGGACAATAAAACCAATTTCCAAAAAAAACACATTATTATTTGGTCCATAATATGTATTTTTTCCTAGTTAGTTATTGTGAAATGTCGATTTTGCTATTCTGCTATTGTCTTTATTTTGTATAGGTGGACCATATGTGTCCTTAATAAAGCTTTGATGATGCTGATGTATTATTTAAATTGATGTTTTCAACCCTATGCTAGTTCTTAATGTTTATTAGTCCTAAAACATTGTTTTTGGATTTTTTGGGAGTTTTCAAAAAAGTAACATAGTGCAGGTTTAACCTTTCTTTTTCCTCACCTTCCCAAACACACACACACTTCCTTTTAAATCTAAACCTGGTCTCCCCTTCACTCAAAACCTTCAATTACCATAACTCAATTTCCCACCATGCTCGTCTCCAAATCAAAACTCCTGTGCCTCCACACTTCATTTTCACAGATGCCCAGCCAACTGAAGCGGAGACGGCAGTGTGGAACCAGGTCAGTGCTGTACTGGAAGAGGCCCATGGCATCCTGGCTGAGCTACAGTCTTACAACGGGGCTGGACAGGAGATACGTGAGGTAAGGTGGATGAGACGAATAGTATGAAGAGAGGCTTTTGTGTGAATGACATGAGAATGGAATTCAAGTATCTTGGCAACAGTGAACTTTAAAAAGCGCACTTCAGATTTGAAGTTTCACATTGACTGACGTTAAAATGCAGACAGTCAGCTTTAATGTAAAGCTATTTCTTTTTTTTTTTACAATATTTATTTATACCCAGTTCAACATAAAGAGGGAAGAGTAAAACATAATACAGCACTAATGTAAAGCTATTTCAACTGTATCACATGAACAGTTTTAAAATGAAAGCAATTTTTCTCGATTTTTTGTAGAAGTACCCAAAGGATTTCGACAACTGGCTTCAAAGATCTTTCTAATTATGAGGCAGTTTTGCTTGTATGAATGAATTGCGAATGAACATGAGTTATCAATATCTAGTCTTAATTCTAGGGTTTGAATTCCAGTGTCTAACACCATGAGGGCAAGTGTTTATTCAAATTTAGCTGGCCTCGACTGGCCAAGTCCATCACCTGATCTAAAGTTAAATGTAAATTCCCTATAACATTCTGAAGCAATAAGGTGCCAAAAAGTGCCTGTCCCAACTCTTAAGGCAAGCTAAAATTGGAAAACTATATATACAATATGGTATAAATGTGTAATATGTTATTCTGATATGGAGGAAAATAGCCTTAAATTAAAGCTGGTAGTCTAGACTCTAACAGTGTAGTTGTATGATTTAAAGTAATATAAAGACTCAATAAACAGGTCAGTCTCCAAACATTTTTCCATGTATGGAGAAAGGATCCATTATGTTCTTCAATGGTAAGTTTTAGAGTGTGCTACTTTCAGAGTAGGCTTATCTGTAATTCAAGTTTAATACTGCAACCACTAGCAGAAATGTTCACATGTAAACATGAATTACAATTCGCTAAGGACAATTTAAAGCTCAAAGACAAATATTATCTTCTAAAGGAACGCAACAGATATCACCATTTCTTGTTCACCAGGATCCCTCAATTATTTTCCGATGTATTTGGCTACTGCTACAAATGTTATTCCAGCACTAAGTGGATTAATGCTGTTTAGCTGTCTGCTGAGGTTTGGTGGTCACTGTGCCTCTGTGGGGGGGGGGTGAATGTGATTAAAAGTTGTGCTCAGCTGTTACACACACAAAAGACACGCACACACATAGCTGTGATCTTTCATCGTAGATTTCAAAGTTGCCAACCTACAGTAGACATCCACCACATTTGTTGTCATGCTCCATTCCCACCTCTGTATCAACCAGACAGAATAGCTTTTCCTTTGTTACCTGTTCTGTAGTACAACAATATATTATACTATTAACATTATTATGTAATCAAAAATGTGGAATACTGTATGTATAAAGGCATGAGGGGGTGTGGTATATGGCCAGTATACCACAGCTAAGAGCTGGTTGTAGGCACACCACATTTTAAAGTGCCTGGTTTATTGGCAATTTATCACAACAGAATTAAATCAAGACAGAAAGATTTGCTTTGATGGGATGCTGTCTTCATGTCACAGTCCTTTTCTCATTTCCATGTGAAAATTGTTCACTTACCTAATCTGCTAGTATTCTAAATATCTTGATACACTAAAAATAATTTATTTTTATTCCTGCTCTGCAGGCCATCCAGAACCCAGGCGATCTACAGCTGCAAGAGAAAGCCTGGAACGCAGTATGCCCCCTAGTGGCCAAGCTCAAACGCTTCTATGAGTTCTCCCTCCGACTCGGTGGGTAACACACATTCATGTTACTGTATATTATATAGCATGAGGAAAGAAAGTCAGAGTTACTGTATATTATATAGCATGAGTTTAGAGGGTCAGAGTTACTGTATATTATATAGCATGAGGAAAGAGAGACAGAGTTACTGTATATTATATAGCATGAGTTTAGAGGGTCAGAGTTACTGTATATTATATAGCATGAGGAAAGAGAGTCAGAGTTACTGTATATTATATAGCATGAGGAAAGAGGGTCAGAGTTACTGTATATTATATAGCATGAGGAAAGAGAGTCAGAGTTACTGTATATTATTTACCATGAGTGAAGAGGGTCAGAGTTACTGTATATTACATAGCATGAGGATAGAGGGTCAGAGTTACTGTATATTACATAGCATGAGGAAAGAGGGTCAGAGTTACTGTATATTATATATCATTAAGTGATACTCGATGTTTGAGTACACACACAAAAAGTGCAACTATACATTTATTTTCAAACACACAAAAAAAACAACAACCATACAGGCAGAGCGAGAGCCCTGTCTTCATTGAGCGTGAGTCAGGCAGCTCTATCCATTCAACCCTCGCCACGGCTATTTCAGACACACGCTGCTCTTCTCCTCCCTCACACCTCTGCAGTAGCCTGACCTAGCAGGCAGGCAGTAGTTGCTACGGCAACAGCGGAACACGGTCATCGAGCCTAGAAGAAGACAGAGAGAGAGAGAGAGGGAGAGGGAGAGGGAGAGGGAGAGGGAGAGGGA
>JACXGM010014284.1:0-22240 GCA_016801145.1 Umbra pygmaea
TTAACTCTTTGTATCCTACCACTAGCATCATCTTAACTCTTTGTATCCTACCACTAGCATCATCTTAACTCTGAGTAACATTCTATACGTGTAAAAATACTTCAGATCCGGAGCCCCTCCTCCCCTTCCTAACATCAACAGTACTCTCCTTTGTTTTGCTGATGATGTGGGGATGGTTGAAACCCTGGAACGAGAATACCAGCTTTTATACCTCCTCCTGTAGGATGAATCTTTATTTTTGTTTATTAGGCTTTCAACCTTGGTGTTGTCTGTAAACTTGATGGAGCGGGTTCGTTGTTGTGAACACAGACAGTCTTGAACTCAGAAGAGGCATCAATCGTCACCAGGCACCTTCATTTGGACTTGGTATGTGATGGTGTGTAGTTCATTGCCACATGAAAAACGTGTGGAACAAATATGACTGTGTTCACTTTCTGCACCCTTGATAGATGTGAGGTCCGCATATTTCCTTTTCTTGTATTCATCACTGGTGTGATTTATGGCATTCAATTCTCTAGGTTTTCAAATAGATCTGTGTGAACCACACATTTCTTACAGTTTTTTTAAACTGCTTGAAACACAAAATCTTTATATGTCACACAATTTGTGAAACCTGTCACTCAAAGAGCAGAACCACACACCAAGTCTGCAGAACTATAAGCTAATCCTCAGCCTTTCACTCAGATTCCAATTACATAAAACACTTAAAACACACGAGGGAGGCTGGACTGAGAGTCCAGCCCAACTTGAGTCGATTTACAGTGGGATCCATAATTGATTTTCATGAGAACAGGTATGAAATCTAATGGAGACGTCAGCATTACTGTATAGTAGTGTTATACATAAACATTTGAAGTTCTAAGCCATCCGTTTACTGCACTGCATTGTTGGAGTGGATGGCAACAGTACTGTATTACAACAACCTGTCAAACGTCTGTACTAGACTGCAAACACTGTTTTTTAATCTTCTACAGAGTGGAAAGGCAACGACATGGTGGAGGACGAGGGCGTATGTTTACACAGGAACAAGAGATGGCAAGTGTGAATATGTTTTTATCCAACAATGCCATCAAGCTCAGGGAGATAAGAGATCCCATAATGAATGATGCAGCAGTGATCCGCAACATCGACGCAGTTAGCCTGTCGAAATTGCAACGAGTCCTCCAGCGGCACAGAGTGACAAAAAAACAAGTGTACACACGGTGCCATTTGAGAGAATCTCTGAAAGAGTCAAAGTCATCTGCAATGTGACTATGTGGATGTGAGCATGAAACACCACTTCCAGTACTTCAACTTGCAGATCCAGATTATTGGACTGTACCATGTTTACTGATCTGGTTATTCCCTTGTCTGTCACAGAGAATATTGGAGATGGATGCTCATGCATTTCTCCATGAGTATATTTACTTTGATGAGTTTGGCTTCAACCTCACCAAAACTAGGTGCAGGGGGAGGAATGTAATTGGACAGAGGGCCATCATCAATGTCCCTGGACAGCGTGGGGGAAATGTGACCATGTGTGCTGCCATCACGCACAATGGTGTCCTCCACCACCATGCTAAACTTGGTCCTTATAACACTGCCCATATGCTTACTTTTCTGGCCGCTCAAAATCTGCTTGTTTCAGATCATAATTAAGATCCAGAGAGGACCAGATGTCTGGTAATATGGGACAACGCAAGTTTTCACCAGGCTGTTCTGGTTCTAAGCTGGTTTGCCACCAGGCGCTGGAAAGTGTACGATCATCATGGACGTAGACGCTGCCTCGGTCTAAGGTCGGAAACGCCTCTATGAAATTCTTTCCTCGCAAAGTATTGTGTCCAGACCCAGGATGAACCTTAACACTGGTGTTAAGACACCAAACCACTCCACAAAATTTCCTTCCTAACTTTTACATATGTTTTGGTTTCTGTACAAACTCCCAAATGGCTTATGGTTTTGTCTTTGTATTCTTTGCAATGGTAATTAGAGCAATGTTTTAGAAAAATAAATATTCAGTTTCATAATCACATTGGGGTTTACTGTGTTTCAACCATAGACCGTATATATCTGTTTCAACCCCTCAACATATTTACTTTTCTAGAACATTGTATGGAACTTTAGATTTCGAAAAACAGTGTATACATTTTATTTCCAGAAATGTATTTATATGACCTAAGTGTTTGCCATTTAATGCAAATATTTGATTTAGAAATGCTTATGGTATTTTGAATGGAGTGTTTCATCTTGCAGGGGATTTGAGGATTCTGACAAAACGAGACCTAGTTTGAGAAAATGTGTGTAAGCAGTTGTAAAAAAATATATTGAAGGCTGTGACTGCTGATATATATTCTGACATAACATCTGTGTATTTTACTCTGCAGAACTCCCCACTATAATATGCTTAGTCAGTGTATATAGTACCAAATTGCACTGATACTTGCTTTAAATTTTTAAAAACAGACTGTAAATTCCATTACATTTTACCCACTTGCTGGACTGGACAGTGATAAATCCAAAATCCAACTAAGTGCCCATTTATCACTACAAGCCCCACTCATCTCTGCCTGGCCCATACAACGGTGGGCCTTAAACCAAATCTCATACTCGCTACATCCTGTAATCAACAGCCTGGTTCTAACTGTCCTCTAGCCAGCTTGGTCTGATGTAGCGTTGGACAGAAAGCCCCCATCACCCCTCACTGGCTCCAGTGCAGATGGGATGGACGCGTCAGGCCAGACAGGCAGGTTTTGAGAGCTGCTCCTGGCTCTAAACCCTAATCTGTAGCCTGCTGTCCCCAAGCCCTTTAACTTCATACCACTCATGCTTCTCTGATTGGCACAAATCCACACATGCTTATGGTAATGACAAACACACTGAAGACACATACAGATGCATATGATAAAGACAAACACACCATGTACACACGTGCAGCTCTGCAGAGACATTAACAAATACACAGATACATACTGTACATACATTACAGTACAGCATTCACACGTGCAGCTCTGCAGAGACATTAACAAATACAAACTGTACATACATTATAGTACAGCACGCACACGTAAAAGCTTGTGTTGCAGGAGTCCGCGTGGCATAGTGGGCTAAGTTGCTGCATTGCAGGACAATCTATGTCATGGGTTTGAGCCCGACTATGCACAAAGCAGAATGGATAAATCAGATTATGTGTTCAGGTCGGGCGCCTGTAATTTCAATCGCGGTAGTCTAGTCGGCGAACAGCCACGCATGACCTGACTAAAGGCTTCCGTGTTGGGTGAACAGTGTAAAAAGAATCGGTGGCTTGGACGACATGTGGTTGGAAGAACCCCTCGTCATCCCACAGATCTGTACAAGGAGTTGCGGAGCTGCCGACAAGGCAGGATTAGAGAGGGAATAGGGAAGGGAGGAAAATCGGGAAAAATACCCAAAAAAGCTTGTGGTGCCAGTTGGCTTTAATCCTGCTAACACAACCCCCACAGGTCCTAATCCCAATCTGACCAAGAGGCTGACAGCCACAATGGATATGTGATTTATGCAGTGCACGCACGCACGCACGCACACACACACACACTCCTCCTCTAACTTGCTTTAACCCACAGAGTAACAGCACAATCATCTACAATCATATCTTTTTTAGCTGTCCTGAAATACCTCCTGCCGGTTTGTTAAGATGCTACAACATGGAAAATGAATACAACAGGGTCAGTTAAATGATAAATGTCAGCATGAGTGCATTTGTGTACCAGTTACATGACCTGTATGAAGGAGAAAATATCCTCATAACTAAAGATTACTTTCAAATGTATTTGTCTTGTGTACAGAAAATCGCAGATGTAAAAATTTCTGTGCCCCGGTTTCAACAATGCAGTAATAACAAAAAAATATTCAAAAGGTAAAAACCATCTCTATCAGTAAACAAGACAATAAACAAAGGGGACTAAGCAGCTGTACGCACTTTTGATAGCAATTTATTGGTTGGGTTGTACCTCAATGCTTTGTAGACCTAAGTACAATCTGACATCCTCACTCCATTATAGGACAGCAAAGACTTCACAGAGAACCATCTTTTCTTTTAATTTTCTCCACTCCCAATTTGTCTTGTCCAATTCCCACTGACCCTGCCTTGTTGGCAGCTCTGCAACTCCTTTGACAGATGCGAAATGGTGAAGGGCACTTACATGTTTCATCCGACCACAAGTTACCAAGCCGGCCCATTCTTTTTGCACTGCTCATGCAACACACAGAAGCGTTAGTCAGCTCATGCATGGGATAATAACACTCACCCACTATACTTCCGTGATTGAATTTACAGGCACCCAATCTGCACACAAGTAGTCGTTGGAGAGCGACGTTGCAAGGTAGATAATTTGACGGCTCTATCCCAAATTCTGGGCGGAATTAAACCAATTTGCGCTGCCTCGTGCTGGAGGTCCAGGGAAAGTTGGAGAGCCCGTAGTCAGGCTAAAACCATGGGGAGAATCATCTTGGGGGTTTAGCTACCTCGGGTGGTCAGGACTTAGGGGCTAACCTGCCATCCTCTGATTGCAATGTTTAATCTGCCGTTTCAGGAAGTACAGACCGGACCCCTGCAGAGCGGACCCTGCTATCCGTCCCTCTATCTGGGTGGTCTCTCATTTTATCCTGGACGGTCATGGCCCCTTGTATCTAACATCTGGCCATGTTCATTTGATGTGCTGGGGTCTGATATCTCCACAGCCATATGCCTTGTGCCAGAGCATTCATAATCTCTAGACTTGATATGCCTTGGAAGGAGAGAGCTGCTGTTTCTGGCACCCAGTTCAAGTCAGGGAGCTAGATGGCCTTGGCTGACTGGGAAAAGCAAAACAAACCCCTGGCTTACAAATGGTTGCCTGGAGGTCCAAAATGTTTATATTTGTCTGCTCTGAACAGAGCAGAACAACACTGTCTTTGGCTGAGCTGCTGGGCTTGAATGGCCAAGACACACAGCCACTCAAATGACGTTCAGAGAACACATACAAAAAAGGCGTGCACACCTTTGAAGTCTACCTGTATAGCTTGTCTAGTTAATAGCTGTAAGCACACTCCTATTAGAATTCCTGAAGCACAGCCTGTGAGTTCTAAAGAGGTGTTCTGGTACAACTGTACATTTTTGCATACTCAGGCCCACATAGAAAAGGTCTCCAGAGATCAGCACTTAGCTAACATGGCCAATAAACACAAGGAACCCCTGCAGCCTCTTAAAGCCATGTGCTACAGGCTCTGCTTCAATATAGTTCTTATCTCGTAAAATAAGATGCGCATTACTCGAGGAATGTTTTGTCTCTTTCTATCCTCATTCTTCCTTATTCTATAACATAAACAATGGAGACAACACACAGAGTTCAAACCCAATACTCCATGAGGCATGCCAACCCTTCCAGACAGTGGTATGTGAAGTCTACTCTCTCTGCAATGGAAACCTGCTCTGTATTCCCCGTAATCAATTCCACATGCGTTTTTTTTCTCCACAGACATTTCAGTACTGGAGTCCTTCTCATACCGTTCCTAAACCAAGTCTGCAGAGCTAAAGCACTCTGTGTGTATGTGTGTGTTTTGGTTTAACACAGCGATTCTCATTCCTGCTACCGCGTGCCGCAATTCCGTAAGTTTTCCGTCCAACCCCAGTTGTGACTACTCTGAGTTAGCGTTCATCCCAGTAATGATTAGTGTCACCTGTGTTAAATTTGGTTTGGAACAAAAACCTACGAAATTGCAGCTCGCAGGAACATGGAATAAGTATCGCTGGTTCAGATCATATTAGGACCTCAAGTCTTCACAGGGACAGTAATGTCCTAAGGGATAAGTTTAGGCATAAATGTTATCTTATTGAGTTTAATGTTAGTGTTATGGTTAAAGGTTAAGGTTAAGTTTAGGTAACATGGATTTTTATGTTTTCTGGTCCCCACAAGGTCAGCTGTACACAACTGTGTGTGTGTGTGTGTGTATGTGTGTGTGTCTACTGCTTAATCCTGCAATGTTTTCCCACAATACACTATCAACACATAATCTTACTGGGCATAATGAATGGAATTATTTTCCAAATCTCTGGTTAGGCTGTTTGAATAAGTAACATGTTGGAGGCCTCATAACAAGAATGTTGACGATGGAGAAACTGAGCTTACATTCTCATTTTGGTAAATCTCAAAAGAATCATGTCAAAGCTTGTTTGGGATTTAAATATAAAATGTATCATATGGAATGCAGCGATAAAGTCCTATTCATCTTGAAGAGATAAGGCCCAGGAATACAGAGAGAGAAATGGCAGAGTATGGCGGACAGTTAGCGGACTTGCTATAACCTTCTGGCTACCATGGGCTTTATGCCAGCCAGGAGGACCTCTATGCAATGTGTAAGTTACAAACAGCCACAAGGCAATGACAGTGTGTCGATCATTGCTACCTAATGTCCTCCTACAGCTTATTTGACCACCAAAACCAAGACTCCAGGCCATTTCTGACATCGTAGACCTAAAGACACGGCAGGAAACCACTATTGTCTGATTTTCATTTGAAACTTTATCACCCAGCAAACACAGTTTATATTGACGTTCTTAAAGAACAGATGCACGTTTCTGTGCTTTAGCCTAGAGGGTGAGATTGATAAATGGCATAATTACACTCCCTGCATTTGACAGTAAAATGGTCACGAATACAAAATAAAGTAGTAATTTGTCAGTGCTACATTGTACACGCACCTGCCCCCAACCCATAACTAAGACATTTTAAAAAAGTATACATTTGCCAAAATAACTGGTGTCAATGGGACCAAATTTAAAGATGCAGTCACTTTTCAATCAGTTTTGCAAATGACATAATATTTGGTCCAAATTGGTCTGTGATTGGAATAAGTTGTTTATAACTGCATAATCTATGGGGCACAAACTAAATAAATATATGGCATGAAATACAATCGACAGCTCCACTTTTACAACCAGCAGTAGTCAAATATTGTGGACTGCATGTTTAACGGTGCCTGAGTGCTTCAACCACCGGACAGACAGAAGCAAACACACAGGCTTCCAGCCTAGACCGAATGGAAGGAAAGGGTTTTCCCATTTGCCGTTTCCCATGGCTACAGAGGTTATCAGAATCACAAGATTAAAGCTAACTTGACAGACAGAATTGGTTAAAAAAACATTGAATCACAGCACTCTCCTTCCATACTTCTGACTACAGGAAACAGTCTCTAAACCAGCATCAAGTGAGAGCTGTCCATTGTGTACACGTACACTGTAGTGTGTTCTCTAGTTACAACATACAACACAATGAGCCTATAAATAGACTTGGACTAATAAAACATTTTATATTGAGTCTGTTTTATACACTGTAAGCACAGACGTCTGTCTTGTGGCATGTAAACAACACTGAGGATTGAACAATTTGTATAAATGATTAACTCTCTGCCGTAGTTTCTCTAAATGTGTTTGCATGCAGGTTGATATTGTGTTCATCTTTCATTGGTCTGTTGGTTCTTCTACATATATATAACAATAAGTATTTGTGCTCAATCAGAATTATACAAACAGGGTCTTGTCCTATTGGATTGCCTTCCTGGGCTCTTTAGCAGGCAGTGAACTGATGCAGAAGTAACATGTCCTAACTTTGACCATATGCTACACAGCACTGTGTAGCTGGGTGACATTATGCAGCATTACAGCTATTCTATTGGTACAGATGTGACCTCTGTATACAAAATCTAAACTATAATGTCTCAAATAGGCAACAGAAACTGCAAATAAAACATTTGATGTGATGTGAAATTAAAGAGAAAGAGCTTGTCTGAACACGAAAACTGTACATTTAAAAACACTCACTTTCGTTTATTATTTAAGAGTGGACAGCTGACTACTGGTACACACCTCTTATGTTGATGTTTCTGTGTTGGAAATAGACATTTGTGAAGTTGAAGGCAAACCCTAGCATTTACATATGCAAAGAATATAATAATTGAATCAAACTCTGCTTTGTACAAATATGAGTGGAAGGCTTTTAGTTTAAAAAGATTACAATGGTATATTACCCCATAATGCTCCATATGATTAGCATGAATACATTTAGCATGACATCATAAGTGCATGGCCTTGATATGTTTAGTGTGTTTGAATACAACTACACCCACATACAGAGACAAACAGCAAAAAACTGAATGACACACAATGTTTAGCATGCGTTTATCCTGTACAGTGCATGTGTTACATCTACGCTGTTGTTTTAATAACGTATGCTAGTTCGTCCAGTGAAAGACATAATGGTTTCCATGCACTTATCATATGTTTCCAGTGGGATCACAGGACCTCCTCCCTCTTCTCTGGATCACATGCTTCTGTAGCCCCTGTCATGCATTCTGTCTGTCTGCCCAGGCCCAAAGACAGCTCTGTGCTCTACAGACTCCACTATATTACTGGAAACATATGATAAGACTCCACTATATACTCCGCCATTCATGAATAACCGTGCATAGGCAAAGCATATAGACTGAAGGACAAGTGATGCAATGAAGCTTACTGGCAGCAAACAGTAGGACACTGCTTCAAAACAAAACACTTGTACACATTGATCAAACACAAGTTTAGTATAGATGGACACTCCGTGTGAAGTGTAGATTTATTGACCTGTGAATAGTAGGCCTACATCACAATTAATGATACACGTGTGTGTGAGTGAACCATTTCACAGCATTCATATAAAACAATATGTATTTAACTATGAGCAAATATTGATGTTAAGATTAGTTATGTAGAAGTCAAGTAGGTTATGTTGTGCATGAAAAGATTTCCAGCTACACAAACAGGATAGACTAATGTGGTCTGAAAGTTGAGATATGTACAAGGTCCCTCCGCTAATCTCTTACAGTTTAACTGCCAAATCCTGCTTCACTTCTCAAGACAAATATGTACAGTACATTTACAGGGTCTTCTTCAACCCCAGTTAGGTTTTACAGATTATCCTGGTTGGATATGCTGTTTGTGCGTGTGGGTGCGTGTGGGTGCGTGTGAGCTTGCGTTTGAGTGCTTCGCGTGGATTTTCTTTTGCCTCATGGAAGCAATATTGGATGCCACAGGCTATAGTTTAGGACTGTCATTTTAATCAGACCACTTGGGATGAATGCGTGTCCAAATGATCTAAGGAATGTTCATGTAACGAAAGCTTTCCAACCGCAAAAGTCAGCTTCCTGTTGAAAACAGGCAACGTTTATCTTATCTATTTCACACGTTCAAGGCCTTGAGCGGCCATTTCGATACAACAGCTTGATAATGGAAAAGACCATATGCTAGGACTCTAGCAAACTTCAAAGCCACAGAGCAACATCAAACACAGACTCATTTTGTGGAAGAAGCATGGAACATTGGTGCATACATTTCACACCATCCCAATTCTCTCCACACTGAGGTCAATTATACCCACCTATTTGATGGATCATCATCATTTAGGCTTCACCAATACATAGACGATGAATCCTTTATCATCTATCAATAAATAAATCAAGTTTACGTTTATAAAGCCCTTTTCACATCAGCAGTAGGCACAAAGTGCTTACTCTCAGCCTAAAACCCCAAAGCAGAAGCTACGGAAAGTACTTGGGGCAGTGGAGGTCAACAATGAGTCCGCGCATTAACATGCATTTCCTGCAGTTTGTTTTTGGAAACAAGAATCTTTACTTTCATTAAAAAAGGTTAAATTACCACACGTATGTATATGGTTGGGATAAGGGTTTCCATTGGTTTACAAATTCAGTGACCCGTCTAGTACCAAGTGCCTTCAAAACATCCAGAATTCTTCAGGGCATCGACTGTTTCAGGGCATATTGCAAGGTGTCGGAAATGTACCACCATGCTGTTAGTCCATGGTAACCTGACGCCATCACAATTACTGCAGATTGGATCTCAGTACATTCTATCTGCAACCATTTTGTAAAATGTTTTTTTTGGGGTAGAGGTCTAGGGACTGGGTCGGCCACATCAGTAAACCAATAATGTGCCACCTTTTTCTGGACACATGGACACTGTTCAGCTTTGCAGTGACCAGTACTCATGAAAGCAATGGTGCAGTTCTACTTGCAAGGCAGTGACATACCAGTGTGCTACTCACGGGCCCAGGTGGAGGTCGTCCAGTTTTGGTGATCACACCAATCGTACCAATGAAACCTGGTGTGGTTGTCTGCTGCAATAACACAGTGAGTGCGTTCCAAGTCTTCACACTAATGGTGCCCTTATTTGACATTTTCTGGCCTTCATCTTTGCTTGCACTATTCTTGCCATTCTTCTTTGCCTTTTCTCATTAACAAGCTGTTTACAAAATGTGCCCAAAAGGGAGGCCATAAGCCTGTCACCGAGAACCATACCACACTCAAAGTAACATAGGTTACTTGTTTTGCCCAATGTAATATTTAAATAAACACTGATTAAATGCACCTACCAGACAGATTTACATATGGACCTACATGCATACTGTCTGTAAGAGTCATACGATGTCATGCTCAGGGTTGTATATATAAAAAACTGGTCACTAAATGTGAATATCCATGTACTATTTTTCACAGATGACAGACGACCACCTTTGCTGATTAGCTCTGAACACCTGTGCATACACTAATTGGGCAAAAAAAGTGTAGATCTTTGGCAGGAGCCACAGCCAGTATGTATTCCTTTTTAATTTAAAATATTTATTTAAATATCTGATATGAATGACAACATGTTTATGTTTCGCAAGTAATCATACCGTGATTATTTGTTTTAAACACAAAGTTGGATAGTATTCCACTGCTACCATTCTAAGGCAAATCTAATAGTTAATAACTCTAGCGACTAAGGGTTCTTCTTCCAATTAATAAAATATGGCAAGAAATCATAGAATTATATAGGATGTATGCACCTATCCCAGGTGTATTCTATGAGAAACCGTGAGTGACACCACAATAAGAAAATAATATTAATGTCTTAAAATAAAAAAAATGTATTTAAATAGAGATACATTTCGGATCAAATGCATGCCGTGCTGGTTACAATTGTATCACTGACTCATGCTTTATAGCAAATACTGTAGTCAAGCATATACCCCAGGAAAATAAATGGAACACGAAAATTGGAGAGATACTGATAGAAACGGTGAGTGAATTAGTGCGCGTCTTACCTTGATTTTCTTCGTCCATTTTTCAAATTTAACGACGAGACAGTCCTCCACAAAGCAGATCTATGTTTCAAACCGAGATGTCAAGGTAGATGTGTTTTATTACTGACTATAAACGGTTATTAAGTGTAATGATACACCGACGACTCACAGAGGTGAGCTGATCACAGGCGAAAGCAACAGCAGGCATGTATCAAAACACAATCCCTACACGCGAAGTGTATACTGCAAGGCAATAAACACTCATTTATTACATTTAAAAATGTAAACGTTTTTTTAAAGAATTGTATGTATTTAATCCTATGAGAATTGCTATAATGACACTATCAACCCTCGCCATCCAGGTTACTCCAGTGTAATGCAAAGGATAGCATATTCTGTCTACACAGCAACGTTTACAATACGTCATGACTTCGCTCCGCCCTGGTTACAAGCAAACCCTGCCCTCAAACAGACGTTTCATTTTTTCCATGAAGCCTATTCCAAGCAAATTTCTGGGGCCGTGAAGTCCCGTTTTCTTTTTTCTTATTGAAAGAAAAGGACATTGCAGGAACTATATATAGGGTTATTTACCTCACACAATTACACAGCTAAATAGAAAAAAAGTTCATGAAAGACATTAAAACAAACGAAAACTTAAAGGAATACCCTTATAATAAGAAGTCAACTAGGTAATAAATATGCTTGGCAGGAGGTAGCACATGGATTCCAAGAACATTTCCTCTTTGCGTACAGTCAATGGATGGAAAACACATTACTATTCGGCCTCCACTCCAGTCTGGATCTATGTTCTACAACTACAAGCACAATGTTTCCATTGTGTTAATGGGTCAGATGGCAAGCAATTACAGGTTCCTGTAAGTTTTTTTGGATGCAATGGATGGGTTTTGGATGGTGGGGTATTTGGAGGATGCTCTATACAGGATGTCCTGGAGAAGAGTACGGCCAGCATCCCTGCTTTTGCACCGTACACCATTGTTGCTGACGAGGCATTCCCTCTGAGTTCTTACATCATGAAGCCATATCCACACAAGAATCTAGAAGACTCCAAAAGGATCTTCAACTTATTGAGAATAGCCAATCGAATTTGAGTGTTCTTGAGTACCATCAACTTTCAGTCCAAGAGAGTGGAGGAAGTTGTCTTGGCATGCTGTGGTCTACACAACTTCCTAAGGAGTGAGTGCATGGACCGATTCACACAGGATATTGTTGACAGAGAAGGACCCAATCATGAACTTATCCCAGGAAGATGGGGGGGCACACCCTCCCCTTCAGCAAGCAACTTTGCCAACTACTGTTTTTTAACTGTTTAACAATTTTTTAATCTTAAATTTAACATCCTTCTTCGTGTGCAATATGCTATCATTTTTAATGTACCAGGTGATTTGAATCATGATTTGGGTAACATGGTATTACTCTTTGCTCAATGAATATACCACAGCTAACTAACGTTGTTTCATTCTGCTAAGCTGGTCTGGGTGTGTGCTGTTTCCATCTCCTGGCAGGAGTAGGTGTTTTTATTTAGCAAATCACAAAGTATTCAAGTTAACCTCAAACTTACAACACCTTCAAAATCTATTGATAAGTAATATATATTGTACTATATCTGTGGAGTTTAAAAAGGTGAACATCAAAGAAAGATGCATTAAGAACAACAGTGCAAACTGACAATGTTAAAGATGAAAATCAAACAAACATGTATTGAGAAAACAACCAATGACATAAAGGTTATAAACACTGAACTAGCGCTCAGATCAGGGTAGCAGACGGTACACTGACTGCTGGCGCAACACCTTTTTGTTCCTGTAAACAGCGTCAACCTCAATTCAAAATTCATCCATGATTTCTTCAGTCCAGGTTTCATTCTCAGGCAATTGATCTAAGCCACAGCGTATGGGCAGTGTCTATGCTAGAAAACTGGGAAAGCTCCTGGTTGATGTTGTGAAGAGTGCTGGCTGTCGCTTCTCCAACCTGAATGTAGGCATTGCTTTGCTCAATGTACGTGCCCCTTCTCTTCCAACTACTTGGTCTGGAGGTCAGTGACAGGCTCTGCTCACTGGTGTTCTGTAGTACTGGACACAGGGTCTGCTCACTGGTGCTCTGTAGTGCTGGACACAGGCTCTGCTCACTGGTGCTCTGTAGTGCTGGACACAGGCTCTGCTCACTGGTGCTCTGTAGTGCTGGACACAGGCTCTGCTCACTGGTGCTCTGTAGTGCTGGACACAGGCTCTGCTCACTGGTGTTCTGTAGTACTGGACACAGGGTCTGCTCACTGGTGCTCTGTAGTGCTGGACACAGGCTCTGCTCACTGGTGCTGGTACTCTGTAATGCTCTAGGTGAGGATGTCCTAGGGAGGTTCTGCTGACTGTAGCTGGGACAGTGTTGTTTTGGAGGCTGATCCCAGGGCTCAGACATAGATGAGGGTGTCCCACTTGGCTGGCTTAGCTGTCCTCATCAACAGTAACCTAAAGAAGAGAAAAAAGCTTTGAATTAAAAGTGAATTGGTTGCTGTTTAGTAAACTGGATCTTATAGACTGTGGGAGAAATGCAATGTTAACCATGTACATCTTTGGTGTCTGTATGAATTCTTCAACAATGGAGATGGTAGATACATTTGACATTTAGGTACCTGGGAGTCCGTTACCATTGCTTGACACCCACACACTAGTTTTTAGATGCCAATTACAGACTAGCTGGCCAATTATGTTCAAATTTTAAATGAGTAGAAATTTAAAAAATCCCAACACGTCACGTCTCCTTTCTGTATTATTAATTAGCCTTCCCGCCCCAAGTGATATTTAACTAGCTAAGGTATATAACGTTACATAGCTATTGACTATGCAAGAACAAAGCTGCATAGTAAGTTAAATTAGTAAATGAAAACTAACCTGGAAAGTCCAGATGATGTCCAATCCGCTGTCAAATAACTAATTTGATTAACAGTTGTCACATCATTGTAACTACCGGAAAAACACATTCCTCTTTTCTTCTTCCGCTCTAGACGTTAGTTCTCTTTCACTTGGTCCTTCTCTCACTTTTTAACATACAAGGCTTTACGTTTCCATGGCTCCAGAAAACTACACGTGTAAGGATATCTTTTTTTGTATGATTTTTTGCACATTGCCATGTGAACAGCCTGTACTACATCAAATGGGCCATTGACTTTTTTCTTTCAGTGCTTATTAGAACTGTGATCTCTACGGTGAATTATATTAGTTGTAGGTCTGTCTAACAGTAATGCAAATATGGTGAAAGTTAAAAAAAAGTGTGTCACTATGAATAAATATGAAAATGAATTTTTCCATTCCATTCAGTTTAGGAATAAAGTGAAAAGCTGAAATTCATTATTTCTGTTCTTGTTTCAGAGTGCAAAGCTAAAATCACCATAAAAACGGAGGAGATGGCTGTGAGAAAGAGAGAGGTTAGTAGGAGATCGTAGTGAAGATTAATAAAGTTATTATGCAATAGACCAGTAAACCAGTGAAATTGATAGACCTTTGGTAAACACACATTTTTGCAAAATGTATAGAGCCCTAACTACAGCTTTTGGCCACTACTCTGTTGTCATTGCATTTGATTAAAAAAATGATACCATATTTGCCAACTTGGATCATTGCCTGCTCTCCCTTCCTGTTTCTTTATTCAATTTAACACTCTCAGAGTTGATTTAACACTGGTGATTTTGCTGTGTACCTGTAGATGAATTTGATTACTGCAAACCTGGCCTTAATCTCTCGATGTAGTACATTTGCCAGGGTAAAACCAAATGCTGTCTAAAACCTGCCTTCTGTGACATAGATTATTTGAACATGTTTAACAGTGGTGATATGAAACAGCAAAGCGAACCACAGTGCAATTGATCAGAAATTCAGGTGGCAGAACATGCAAATGAGTAATACTTAATTTCACCATTCAAAACATTTATTATCTGATATATATAATTTTAATCATGATGCCATGGATTTTGTTAGCCAGTACATTTTAAATTGGATTTACCAATTGATTTAATATTGGATGCTTTATTCCTGGAAATGTCAAAAGGTAAGCTTTGATTGGTTTGAGGAATGTCAGAATTACTATTATGTTTTTTGAATTTGCAGTTTATATAATTCCTTTCAGTTTTCCCTTTTTTTACAGTATTGATGAGGGAAAGAGTAATTGGAATGCAATAGAACTACAAAGGCCAACCCAATGGGGAAAACAGAAGGACTTCTGCATTTGCACACAGTCTAAAATTTTGATCAAACAAAGTGAATATTTCTGAAATATTTAATGATTTCTTTATTAAAACAGGCTTGCAATGGAATTACCTAAACCAGCTTGATTTAGTTCGCTGCATAAACAAATGGTTGTGCTAAGAGAAAAGTGACTGCTAACAGCTACATTTGATTTGAATCAGCTGGTTGAAAAGCTAGCATATACAAATCAGCTTGTGTAACTGAAGTTGTTTTTAGCTGTAATGTCATGCATTATTTGTGATGACATTAACAAAGTGTGTATTGGTGTTGACACACATACAAGCATCAAACTCATATTTCTACCTCAACAATGTGTTAAACACACACAACATGTGCCAGACTTGGGTGTAGCAGCCAAACTTTGCCTTCTTCTAGTCCGTAGAAATAGCAAAGTCGATAGCCTATCCTCAGTTGCGACACCTCTGTTCAGGAGAAGACTGCGACTAATGTCGCGAGCACCATGCGCGAGTATAAATAGTTATGGTACAGATCCATTTGACCGACACGACTGGCGCGTGGTGTCGGGATGCCTCCCTCAATTCATACGTTGATGGGCGTTCTTCAAGTACAGCTGTGGGCAGTTTCTCCTCCATTTTTGCTACATCTACAAGTAAGGACCCACGGCAAGCCTTTCCCCATCTCCTCTGTGCTGTACTTCTATTGGATAGTTGCATCGCGTCCAATGGATTTATTTACATAAAGCTGGGCAACGGCATCATTTTCTCAAATGCACCGTTGCCTTCCCATAATGCTTTGCGTGCACGTTGAAGTCGCTTGACATCGGCCATAGGAATAGAGCGGTGTGTTGCACAGACAAGTGGATCCGTACCGTTACAGCGCTCCCATGACGTCACATTGTCGCGTGCCAGGTCGGCAACAGCAAGTATACTGAATTGTTTAAGCTCACCACTCTGGACCATACATGCACCCTGGTGAAAGGGTTCAAGCCCCAACCCGGCTAACTGTGCCCTTCCTCTCTGTCACCCCTACATTTCTGTCATCATAGCTTCTGCTTCCTACCAATAAACACTATAAAAATACCACCCCAAAAATCTTTAAAAATACACAATATAGATTTGTCTTTCTGTGGGTAAATAGGGAGATTCTTATATGTTCTCCCCCCGTGTTTACATGACATTTGTATTGTTTGATTCTCTACTGCTTCTATCAAGAGGTCTTTCTGTATTGAACTTTTCTTGCAGAAAGTTGGAACATTGTAAATGCCACGGTTGTCAGATTCAGTTGTTAGAATGTTGAGCTTTAACAGAAGAAACATTCTACCTCACACTGCTGTCCTCCTCCAAGCTAACCCATGATTAACAGAAGAAACATTCTACCTCACACTGCTGTCCTCCTCCAATGTAAACCATGATTAACAGAAGAAACATTCTACCCAGGAATTTTGGGTTTTCATGAGCTGTATGCCAAAATCATCAGTATTTAAACAATAAATGACCTGAAATATTTCAGTTGGTGTGCAATGAATCTAAAATATATGAAACTTGAATTACATTATGGAAAATAATGAACTTTATCACAATATGCTAATTTCTTGAGAAGGACCTGTATAATGTTACAGAATCTCCAGTCAGTTCCTACCAGTAAATCCCAAAAAAGAAATCTCCCCACATATCTGGTGGTGTCATAGTGATTCCATGGCATGGTTGCGTCATATTCAGGCTGTTTTTGGACAGGCCCCACTCACATGCCCTAAGTCATGGTACAATGGTAGGCGAAGACCCATTGTATATCAGGGAACCGTCAGTAGAGTTGTTACGGCAAAGGATATAGCTTTGATGGGGAGGGGCGGGGCATATCCTCTGGGACAAAGCTACTGGGCTTTTCATCATCTATCCCTAGTTACTGAGACTTACATGACGACTGTTATTCTTTATACCATGCTGTGAGTACTGCAACACATTGGATTCCCTCCCATTTCATGAATGGCCAATGGGTTGCTTAATAACTTGGGTAAACTGACCTCACTATACCACACCCTTTAAATAATTTCCATGCTTTAAACACTGGCGTGTACTAACAGTAGGACAGCTATTACACAACTATTACAGTATGAAAATGGGAATTGACTGTTACTTTACGTTGGAATGACCTTTTGTCTTACAGCTTCTCATCCATAATGCAGGAGGCTAACAGCATGAGATTTTATGACTTCTGTAAATCCAAATGTATGCTTATGAATATCCAGAGTCACTTCCCTGAACTTGACAAGCGAAAAGCATTAGCTCATATATCAGACCTGACACATCTCAAACCCATTCCTGTTTATACGTTATGTTGTCAAGATTTGTCCACCAGTGGCTATCTATTGACCTGCAAAGCTCTTTAAACTGTTCAAGCTTTTTGCTTGTAAAAATCCAACTCTCGAGATACATCACTCACTGTTGCTGTCTGCTGTAGTCCTTCCTCTGTCTGTGTGCTCTAACTTACCTCAGAGCGCTCCTTATCACTTTTCAGAGTTTACTAGGTGACCGCAACTCAAACCATGTAGCTACAATAACAATTAGATACTTTAAATCACATCCAAATTGTTCTGGCACCCAATTCAACCCCAAGTCTTGGGACAAAGCAACCCTCACAGATATTTTTATCTTGGATGTGCCTGCCCAGTAAACAGCTGTGTCTTTTGTGAGGCCTTCTCTGTACATTTGCTTGGGTCTGCACCTACATTAAAAGCCCTATGCATATTAGTTTCAAGCATCAGTTAAATCACCGATAATGTGCCAGTGTTTGTCTCCTGACTTCAGACCACATATTCCCCCTTCCGTGGGGAGGTAGGGGGTGTAGGATAATGATTCCCTACGCTATGCACTGATTTGTTACACATTCAAGCACAAGAATGCAAAGACAAACCAGTACGTGGCCGTTGACAAACACTTTGGAAGCACAACTCATCATGACCTCATTGCAATTCCTGTTTGAATGGCAAAATAAACACTGCATAGTGTAGGAAATCATTGTTCTGTTATTTTCAAGAAATACAGTTTGTACAGTTTTTGTAAGCTGGTCACTGGAAGAAAAAGGTGTTCCATTTTCATAGCGCAAAATTCTACACATTGCCACTTTAAATTCAGAACTACTTTCTGATTCCAAGTCTCTTTTTGGGTGAATGTAAATTATGTAAGGCAATTGTACTCTGATAACTTCTATTTCTTGTTATCTTTTTTAGTTCTCTTGAACTCATCATTACCTCATGATAGCCCTACTTTACACAGCACACATTTCTAAATCCATGTTTAATTCAAATAGTTTAGTTTACTGTTATTTTACCAGGCAAGTTGATTTAGAACACTTTCTCAATTGCAGCAACGGCCTGGGGAGAAGGAGGGGAGAATGAATGAATAGGGATGATTAGGTTGCCATGGTGGGATGAGGGCCAAATTGTAAATGTGTCCAGGACACCGGGGTTAACAACCGTACTCTTACAATGGGGTATGAGGTCTCTAGTGACCATAGAGAGTCAGGACACGCCTTTAAAGTCCCATCCGCAAGATGGCACCCTACGCAGGGCAAATGTCCCCATCATTGCCCTGGGACATTGGGAATGATCTATAGACCAGATTGAAGAGTGCCCCCTACTGGCCATTTAACATCACTTCCAGCAGCATTGGTCTCCCATCCAGGGACTAACCAGGCCTGACCCTTCTTAGCTTTAGAAGCAAACCAGCAGTGCAATACAGGGCGCTATGCTGCTGGCTATATAAAAACTAAATTAAATCCACCCAAGTCAATGTAGGATAATACTAATGATGATATCCAACATTCATTTATGCAATTTCTATGAGAAACCAATGTGAAGATGTTTATCTGACCTGGATAATTATGCAACTGCGCTGTCTTTAATGAACATACAACAATTTCCTGGAATAGAAAACAAATAGTCCCCTAAGGTTGCAGGGGTAAACATCCTCACTGCTTTTTGGTGTGGTGGTAACAGCTAATTCACTCATCTACATTTCATGATATTTTATGTAAATCCATTGGAGTTATACGGAACATTTTCTTTAGAAGATGTATTTTGTGACACAATTTAACACAAATATGTTTACTTGTCCACTTCGTTACCAAGAATTACTAAGTGTAAAATACTCAAAAAAATGCAGATAGAAGTCATTCAACATGAAAGATAGTGAAAGAGTACTGTATATTACGATAACAAGTAATAAACACACAATATTCTCAATAACAATAACATGTTATTGACACAGGAGCCAGTCATGTAGTATGAGATAATTCAGTTGTATGTATAGTACATAGCAGCAGCGGATAGCCATTTAACGCCATTTGACGACTGCGTGTGACTTTGGGCGACATCGATATAAATGTGTGTACATGTTGTGACAGGTTCAGAACCTGGAGGGGTTTAAGGTTATCCTGTGTGTACGACTCCTACTGTAAAAGATGTGTCACATCCAGGTGTTTTGGGAGATGGTGAAGTCCTTATCAGTAGACAGTGACCAGAAGGTGGGCCAGTCCTGTCCTCCTTCACACACTTAATCAAACCAATAGGTTGCCCTTGAAGATACTACAATTCCCCCCTCCCGTTTCTTCTCCTCATTATCTCGCTTTATTTCTCTCACAATACTTCTCTCACACTGTGACAGCTGTTCAATCTCAGCTCCAACAGACGATTCCTGTGATACAGAGAATGAGGTTAGTTGGATGTAACAGTGACACTCAGGAAATAGACCACTCATCGGGAACAGGAATACAGACTGAGAGTTCATTCAACATCCCACACACCCGTATAATTTGCACCTAGACAACCACATATACTTACACAAATACACACAGACACACGCAGGGAAAGTAAAGGGCCTGAACTTTCGGGAACAAATTCCTATGTTGAGAACAGATGTCAAGCCCAGTTCAGGAAGTGTTCTGTTTCCCTCTTAGTTTTTCTTCCTTAGAAACTGTTGGTGTGTGCGGAATATATGAAAGAATCTGACCCAAATCCTGTTTATTTTAATCCATTTTAAGTGGTCTCAATCCGTTGCTGCCGTTGCTGCTAAATTAAACCTGTAGCCCCCCAAACATAATTTTGTTTTTATTTCAAAGTATTTCATTTTCATGCTTTAATGATATACTGTATTTAGATTTACAATTTCCCTGACATACAATTCCTCTGATATACTATATTTAGATTTACAATTTATCCCTTACCCCCACCTAAACATTCCAACAAAATGCTATGTGAATTTGAGGCTAACATTCACATGAAGCACTTCTTTCCATATTTAGCTGGAGGCTAAGTTTTCTGATGGCAGAATAATGTATGTACGACTGCCATATTAAGGCATACTCTCAAGTCTTGTGGTGTGGGGGGACCTGACCGATTTAACATGGGTGTATATTTGTGTGTTGTGCATGCGTATTTGACAGCTAGGGATGTAACGTAGCCCATGCTGAGCCATCATAGATGATCAACTATTCTGTCTGAATGATATACCTCTCTTCTTCCAAGAGGAGTCTATGTTGTCAGCAGCAAAAAAAATCACATTTCCACATGAACTCATGTTGCTCCTTTTTAAGAATTTGCAAAGTTGATGCTCATGTTTTCGTTTCTGTTCTTCGGTGGACCTACTCTTTGCTGCTATTGGTCATGCCTGGATAGCACATTCATCCAAGATAACGTGCTATGTAACCCAGAAGCCTATAGTAAGGCACTAACTGAAAAAAGCCAACTTGTTGAGTCTCACAGATCTTTCCAGTAAATACATTGATTACCCTACTTCTAGTCATGCGATGAAGTCTTAGGGACTCTCTCTGTTTGCATGCACAGTACAACGAATTCACAGACAGTGTTTTATTAGGTTTATTGACAGAGAGTCCTGGCATTTATTCCCGGCAGGTCTTGGGAATTATCTAATATATTTGTAAGGGGTGAGGAATTTGATAAACCGCTGAGCGAAATTCATCATATCCAACTGTGTCTATGGCCTTTTCTCATCAAAACAAATCTCACGACATGGGAGTGTAGAAGATTGCAGCAAATGAACCTCCTTCTAGGAACTACATACCAAACAATTCTCACACACAGCTCATCCAATCAGGTAGTCGCATTTGTCAATGCGTGTGAAAGCATACTGACTCACCTGACAAACTCAGGTGCCAATGCAGCCTTAGGGAAACCAATGCGAGCGGGAAAACCCTACTGATGATGCTTTCCTGTCCCAAGGCATTGCTGGCCAACTATGCCTTGCCTATGGGATTTCCCAGACACAGTCAAGGTTTGACCTTATTGTGGCACTAACTTAGGCCTGAACCACATGTTAACAACATCCACATTCTCATTAGCAGTGTATTTTTAACAGTGTATTTTTGCTATTGTAACCACTGTCATGAGTTTATACTTCTATACTTTATCCTGAAATAAAAACACATGAATGTGTATATTTGTAAACACTACACCAGTGTTTCCCAAATATTGAGTCATGACCGGGTCAGGTCAGAAACACTAAAACTGCAGGTACCAATTCCTTCTCCTGTATTCACAGGCATATTCAATGACTACAGGTCCTTCTCAAGAAATTAGCATATTGTGATAAAGTTCATTATTTTCCATAATGTAATGATAAAAATTAAACTTTCATATATTTTAGATTCATTGCACACCAACTGAAATATTTCAGGTCATTTATTGTTTTAATACTGATGAATTTGGCATACAGCTCATGAAAACCCAAAATTCCTATCTCAAAGAATTAACATATCATGAAAAGGGTCTCTAAACGAGCTATTAACCTAATCATCTGAATCAACTAATTAACTCTAAACACCTGCAAAAGATTCCTGAGGCTTTTAAAAACTCCCAGCCTGTTTCATTACTCAAAACCGCAATCATGGGTAAGACTGCCG
>JACXGM010014285.1:0-12805 GCA_016801145.1 Umbra pygmaea
AACTGATTCCAAACTTTGGACACTTTCTGTCGTTTTCTCCAGCCTGTCTTTTCTCTTAGCCCCTCACTATTTACTTACGCTCTCGTTCTTCATGTTGTAATCTGCGTCATCAGTCTTCATCGCATGTGTCTCCAGAACAGTGTAGATCTAGCTTCTTTAGTGGATTTCTAGCCTTTACTAGTTTCGCCTTCAGAATAATGGCGCTTGATTCAACGCGATACACATCGCGTAACAACAAAGGAAACATTGCACATTTCGAAAATATGCCACTAAACTCTATTAGAAAAGTGTGACATTTACTTACTTATTTAATAAGACCATTTACATTTGCAATCTGGATTGCTTATATAATAAATAGACAGAGTCATTGTCGCTAGCATCGTGAGCCCGGTGTGCGACAGTAATAATCATCCGTGCGGAACCACCGTGCGCGATACAACGTTGGTAACATTGATTAAACGAAGACTCGAGCCAAGTCATTTTGTTTCGACATATTTTTGTAATCGAGTTATTCAAGTTATTCGAGGAATCGTTTCAGCCCTAGTGATAATAGAATAGTTTGTTATTATCTGTGTAATGATCACAGAATAGTTTGTTATTATCTGTGTAATGATCACAGAATAGTTTGTTATTGTCTGTGTAATGATTAGAGTAGTTTATTTTCTGTGTAATGATAATATAATAGTTTGTTATTTTCTGTGTACTGATTATAGAATAGTTTGTTATTGTCTGTGTAATAATCACAGAGTAGTCCATTATTATCTTTGAAATGATCACATAATAGTTTGTTATTGTCCATGTAATGGTCACACAATAGCTTGGTTTGTGTTATGATTAAAGAGTAGTATGTTGTCTGTGTAGTGATCACAGAGTAGTCTGTTATGGTAATGACTAGTGGCCCGGAGCAGCAGGGTGTGCATCTGTGTCTCCCCCCAACTCGTTGTCCCCTCGTGATCATCCTCATGTCTCTGTCAGTGGAAGGATTCTCAGAGCTCCTGTGATTTTTCACTGGTGCTCGTTGAACAGACACTGTTCAGGAGTTTCTCCTCTTCTTCCCTCACAACCAGCCCTTTGTCCCATCTGCTGCTCCTCACTGCTCAGGCACCATCAATATGCTGCTGTCCAGAGCTGATCCACAGCCCTGTCCAACAGCAGCCTGTTAGGAGGGATTCCCTGGTTCTGGAGAGTATTAGGGAGCAGGGAGACATCAGATTGATGCTTTGCTTTACTTCACGTAGCCTGGCCTTTAGCACGTTATTAAACAGACCGGAAGTGTTATCTGTTTAACATGGCTGCTCTGCTCTGGGTGTATTGTCATTAACCTGGCCCTGTTAGACTGATGGATACAGGACTATATTATTGTTAACTGTCTTTTATCACTCTCTCTCCCTCAGCTGTCTGAAGAACTGCACAGTAAAAATGCCAGTGGAGAAGTCAGAGAGCTGCTCAGACTGCTGGCTAAACCCCACATCAAGGTAAGAGGCACGTCTTCAATTTGTTTTCCTTCTCTCCCTATATTCCATTTCAATTTAATTAATCTCTCTCCTTTTCTCTTTCTGTATGTCTTCCTCTCATTCCCTCTCTCTTATTGTTTTCTATTTGTGTCTCTTTCTCTCCACCTTAACACAAAACAGCCGGTCTTTCTTCTCCTCTCCATAACCTCTCCATGAGTGTTCCACCAACTACCAGTCAGTCTGGTATCTCTTTGATATTTTGGTCTTTGTCAATCTTCGGCCAAGTATGACTCAGCTCCCAGCCCTACTCTACTGTCAGTATCAAACGACACCCTTTTCAGTGTCTTGGGAATAGGGTTCCATTTGGAACGCCACTGGAGGCTTTACATTTTCTCGTCGGCCCAGCAGTGTTGTGTTCATTCACAGGTCAGCCAGACAATGATATCACACCTACAGATGCAGCACTTTGAAAAGCTTCTTACTGACTATCTTGTTTTTACGGTTTTCTGGCAGCTTGCTCCTTTTCGTTAGACATAAATCTCAAGGGTTATATGATCACTGCAGACAGCTTAAGTGTGTGTGCGAGCGTCTGTGAGGTTGTTTGCGAGCGTGTGTTTGTCTGGCAAAAGTGGTTCAGAGAGACACCTCTGATTATAATTCAGTCATACTGTCAGACAGATGGACAGTATGTTGCCAAGAAAAAAGACATTTCTTCATGTTAAACCACACACAGACACACATGTACTCGCATATATTATACACACAGACAGACACAAACTAACGCTGACAAACACAGACACCCTAACAAGACACACGCGGGGGAAAAAGAGACAAACCCTTTATGGGTGGAAGAGACATCAGTCACAAAATGAAGTCAGATGGACCTCCTCAAAGGAGACGAATGGATGTCTGGAGAGTCCATTGCAGGTGTGTCCATCATGACTGTGTCAGTTGGTCCGTTGGAGGGAGAAGTTCGATGCGTTCACCAGCCTGTAGTGAGGCGACAGCACTGATTAAAACAGCATCATTTTACATAGTGGTCTACGCTCAACAGAACGACCATCACTGTCATTCAGAAAACCTGATCTTTCTATCTCATTCATTCACTCGCGACACTTGCCTGTCTGTTAACACTAGATGCTGACGGATGTAGGCTTCCCTGCATGGCTTTACAGCCACTGAGTTTGTTCTTGAATGTTCTTGAATGAAGATATTTGGAGTCCAGGTTTGAAACTATATTGCAGAAATTCAACTATGTCATATATTTACACTTCAGAGCAATTTTAAATGATAAATGATAAAATGAATGTTTTGTGAGGACATTAAGCCAACACAGGGCCGCTGCCTGAAAACGCTGTCACTGGTCATTGCTAAACAACTTTCTAGCATTGCATTTAAATATGCATTCCTCCTTATTTTAGGCCTCTAGGTTCTAAAGCCTGTATATATCTAGGCACTTATTAAAGGAGAAAGTGAACTTGCTTCAGTGGCTAAACGCAAGTCCATAAGCATAGCCCCCCCTATGAAGTTCTCACTCAGAGATTGATTGACATTTCTGCCACCTGTATTTCCTCCAGCTTAGCGAACTATACATCACACACTTTGGTGGATGCATCTTTAACAATTTAAGCAGCTGTCCTTGAAGTGAGCAGAAGACTCCGCGCAAGAACACATTTCTTATTTTTGTGCATTCATCCCTCAGTCACTTTCTGAAATCTCGAATGCACTTTTTTCCTGGCGGTATATTTGTGCCGATAACGAAGGGCCAGTTTCGGCCGATAATATTGACACAGCGATACATCATTGGAGCTTTGTTTGATACACAGCAGAGGTTTACAAGGAGGGGGCTGTCAGTCATTGGTGACCAGGCCCTCTGGAGGACAGGAAATAACTGGAGACATATCGTTCAAAGCAGTATAAGCATTTGGTCATTATATGCTAACTTCAGCAGTTAGTCCAGCATTGGAGAACTGTGACGATGGAGAATAATTTGATTTTAACACACTGACTGATTGACTGACTGACTGGTTTGGAAGATGTCTCATCTGACTGTTGTTAAATAGCTGCAGTGGCTGCTCTCTGTCTGTCCGAAGTCCCTCCCCCTTCTTTATTTCGTATTTCTCTCTCTCCTGACAGTTGGATTGGGATCTGTCCGGGGCGCCCATACCAACCAGGCAGCCAGTGTAAATCACAGAGTCAGTGTAAAACACAAGCAGATGCCTGGGTTCTGAATGGTGTCTCTGTGCGATAGTAACAGTATCACTCTGCATTATGGCTGAAATGATCCATTCCTAGGGTGGGACATAAATCACACTTTAAAGACCGCTTGGACACACACACACACACACACACACACACACACACACACACACCTTTTTTTTCTACATTATATGATTCACACATGAGAAAACAACTCTTGGCCGTCGTAGCCCTCCTCAGAAAGACTAATATTGACAGTGATGGAAGTGGCAATTATGATGGCCGTCTGTTTCCGAAGGGAAGCAAGGGTGGGGGGAGATCTGTGTGTCCTGTTGTGGACGGGTGGACGTGGGTTGGGGTTTCTCCGGCCCTCTGCATCGTGGGTCTTGTCTCCTGAAGAAGCATTGGAATGTAAGTCCAGTACAGTATCTGATATCTGAATTTGTCTGGAATATTTGCATAGTGTTTTTTTTTCTTCTGTTTAATGTTAAAATGTTTGGTGGTTTTAACATTTTTGTTTGAATTTAAACTGTAACTGCTAATGATTAGGCCTGGTAAATGTTTACTGGTAAGTGATTTTTATGGCCTGAATACTTTTGATTAGATCTCTATAGATAGGCAAGCGAACCCAGCGGCGCTAGGCAAGAGAACCCAGCGGCGCTAGGCAAGAGAACCCAGCGGCGCTAGGCAAGAGAACCCAGCGGCGCTAGGCAAGAGAACCCAGCGGCGCTAGGTAACAGATCCCAGCCCAGCTCTAGATCAGTGCGGTCAATGCCAGCCGTGCACTGGGTTCTTGTGCAGGCTGAAAAATGACTGTGCAAATGACAAGCCCAGCTTAATGAGCACTGGACTGGATTGCACAGGGAGGTTTGTTTAAGCAGGCCCAGTGATCTGTTTTTATAGGGCCCATATTATGTCTAATGAACATAAACACCGCCCTGCTTTCAGAGGACCAGTTCTCAACACAGGGCAATCCCAGCCCAACCCAGCCCAGACCTCTCACCATGCATCCCAATTGGTGCTATAATCCCTATGTAGCATACTTGCTTAATGATCTCCAGTCAGTTGTATAGCACCATATAGAGAGTAGGGTTCTGTTTGGAAAGTACGCCATCCTCTCCCTAACCCCAGCTCTATGGGCGTCCCAGCTCCTGGTCCAGCTGAATGGTTATTTTCTAGCAAGGATATTAGCTCTATCTCACTCACACACACACACGTGCACACACACACACACATACACACACAACCTCTGAGATATAGCAGGACCTGCTGACTGCCTTTGACCAAGAGGAATGCTTCCATACAATGTGCTTATGGGTTGGGAGTGTGTCTCCATGTGTGTGCTTACATCTGTTTGTATGTGGGGCGTACAACCACCACCAGAGAAAGATCTGCCCTGGGAGACCCATCACCTCATTGTGGTTACTACTGGTCTGTCTCACTGGTCAGGATCCAGGGTTTACACAAGGCATTACCGGACAGGCCGTTCCGAGCTGCCAGGGGTCAGGAGAGGCAGCTGGGGACAGTGTAAACCAGGAGCAGACGAGGAAGTGGTTTGCGTCATTGAAAAGGCACTCAGAATTCAGGAGAACTGTGATGGAAAGCAATGGAAACTGAACTCAAAATACCAACAAATACTGTACTTTATTAATGTGTCAATGGAACCAACCAAAATCATTTATTTATTGGATTTAAAAAATCTATGTCCCTCAAATCAAGGTTTCACAAACAATGGCACATTTACAGATTATTGTAAATAACATGATTAAACCAGGAATTAAATTCCACTTATGTAAGTTCATCTAAGTCTTAAGGAACTATAATGAGCCATTACATATAAAAATGAGGTAACATGCATGCAATATCTCATCGTCATCCAACACCATGAAGAAAACAAAAGAACTGGCAGTTTACAAAAGACATGTTTGTAGACCTTCACAAATATGGTCATAGCTACAAGAAGATCCACAAACAATTTAATATACTACTAAGTTCTGTCAGGGCAATTATTTAAAAAAATCAAGATTTACCCTCACGGGTAGAAGATGCATATGCATTTTGCCCCACAAGGTGGTGAGAGAAGCAACAAAATCCCCAAGAATCAATGTGTAATAATTGCAGGCCTTGGTGGCGTCTTGGGGTCACCAGGTTTCAAAAAGCACCATCCGACGCGACCTCCACAACCACGGCCTCTTTGGAAGGGTTGCCAGACAAATGCATTTTCTGACCCCAAGAAACAGATGTAAGTGCTTTATTTATTTTAAATGATGACTGGAAGAAGGTGCTCTGGTCAGATGAGACCAAAATGATCATTTTAGTCCGATACAGCATTGGCATGTTTGGCATTGAAACAGAGATGCATACAAGGAAAGGTACCTCATACCCACAGTGAATATGGTGTTGGGTCAGTGAGGTTTTGGGGCGTTTATATTTCCAGGGGTCCAGGAACATTGGTCAAGATTGATGGCTTAATGAATTCCACCAAGTATCAAGCAATTTTGACTGATAATCAGCTTGCCTCTTGGCAATAGGTGGGTTTTCTTACAAGACAATGACCCAAAACATAACTCAAGATCCACACAAAAATGAATCTAGGATAACAAAATCGAAGTTCTGCCATGGCCATCTCAGTCGTCGGACCGCAGTTGAATTGATTTTGGTGAAATTTAATTTGTGTTGAATAATTGTATGATTTTGGTTATTCCATTGCAACATCAATAAAGTACAGTGTTTCACACATGTTGGTATTTTGAGTTTAGGAGTATAATTATATCATTTATATTTTTTTAAAATTGTTTGTGCATTGCAAGTGAGGAGCACAGGAATAAAGGTTACTAAGTTCTGCTATGGTCTACAAACACACACAAATTGGGCTATGGAATGGAGAGGAGAGCTATGAGGCCTAACCTAAGTTGGGTTAAGGAAGTACTGTTGCGGTATGTAGATAGGTCAGTGGGTCCGAGGGCTTTCTAAGGAAATAGAAGCCTGTTGAAAGAGAAAGGAGCTGTGACTGGCACATACTGTGTTGTAGAAGAACAAGATCAAGTTGTGAGTGACAGTGACGACATATCAGCGTGGTGGGGTCACTGCACGTGTCCATGTCTGCCTGTCTGAAAAGCTCTTCTTTCGTCTTCCAAGCCATATTAGTTCTACTGGTACTGCGTTTTTTTTTGGCAGCAATGTTTTTGGAAACTCTGGAAATTGGACACAATGCCACATTAAACGTTTTCTCAAACCTCTAAAAAAGAGGACAGACGAACTAGGGAAGTGAGAGAGAGAGTGATCCTATCAAAATATTTGTTCTGTAATACTTTTTTCTAATGTGAATGGTGCACGCTGCTATAATTCAATGGGTTGTAGAATATGTCTGTTATGATAGTGTTTGTGTGTGCTATTCTAAAGTTTTTCTTAAGAGTTTCAGTTTTATATCGCCTCACAAAAAGAATGGTTTTAACCTCTCCTTGGAACCATGGGTCAAGATTATGTCACGTATTCCATTCTCTCTGTTGGCATCAGATGTAGTCACAGTTTTCATGTATGTTCCTGTTGGCCTTGTTAACTCTAGTGAGCGCAGTGTGTCTGCGTCATGGAATCCAGGTTGTCTTCTTATCTGGACTTTAGAAACATCATCGGTGTTGTAAAGGCAGTGTGCTCACGTCATCAAACCGACTGCTCCTCCCCCAGGTTCCTCTCACCCTCCTGAATCTGATATTCAACAATGTTTTATTTCATGGAAAAAAACACAGTGCATTTCCAGCAGCAGCTGGAGAGGACACAAAGCTGTTAAATATTTTGAAGAATTAATTTCTGCGATCATTCTCCTCTGTTTTTTTTCCTCTTTCTGCTGGTGAGAGTGTGAATGATGTGAGGCGGCTGAGAACTTCATTAGTTGATCTGACTGTTACTGAACATCAGCTTCACACCTGTGGGGACCCCACCCTCGTTGGAAAACTATCTTGATTGAGAGTAGACATTTGTCCATTCCTCTGTGATCTTCGACATTCCCCATGAACAATAGCATCACGTATGGCCCCCAGACAAGCAGCAACTTTATCAGGAATATGTGAGTCTTTTTATGAGCTTTTATGTCAGTTAACACATTTAGCTAAAACAACGGAGCGCTAACCAAATGAAATCCATCAGTTTGCGTAGGCAGCAACACATGACCTCCAGAGGAAAGGGTTCATCTTTCCTCTTTCTACCCTGTTTCTGTCTGGAGAAAAGGGCCTCTGCCTCTCCTACAAGTTGTCTGGTTGAAATTGTAATCAGCATGTCGTAGGAGTTTTCTGGTTAAACGGGCTTCTGCATATTTTAGGCATTAGCTTGTTCAAAGTGCGTCTAACCATTGTAGGCGTTTGCTGGTTCGAAGGACGTTAGCATATTGTAGGAGTTATCTGGTTGAGATGAATTCAATACTTCGCATGAGTTGAAATGGACTGTGTATTATAAGAGATCTGTGGTTGAGATGTTGTCAGATTATCGTTGGAGTTTTCTGGTCCAAATTGCCTCAGCATATCATGGGTTTCTGTTTGGAGCCTTTCGGTTGGATTGTCATAGATGTATCATAAGAGTTCTACATGGGCAGTTAAGAAAAACATAACCTATCAGGTGTAGGGATCTAGGCTTTTTATTGTGAATAGTAACCAAAATCTGCTCCTCCCCCTCCGTAGAGCCTGCTAACCGTCCATGACATAGTGGCTCGGAAGAGTTACGACCCTGAGCTGCCCCCGCTACCTGATGACATTGATGACGACGAAGATTCTGTGAAGATCATACGTCTGGTCAAGAATAAGGAGCCTCTGGTAAGTTGCCATTCACGACTCTCAGCAACAATGATGGTGACTATTCCATCAACCTCCAGTTTAAATAATGTACTATAGGTTTCAGTTAAAACCTTTAGCCCAGTGGTCCTCAAACCCTTCCATGGAGGGCCTAGTGTATGCAGGTTTTAGCTTTTACCTTGTACAAGCCTGATGGAGTAGCTACTAATTGTTTAGTATCTCCCCTCACCTGGCAGTCTAGGTCCTAATTATTCTCTAATTGAAGGGAAAGACCAAAAACCAGCATACACTAGGCCCTCCATTAAAGGGTTTGAGGACCACTGCTTTAGCCAGTGGGTTTCATGAGTTCGACTGGGCCAGTAACTTCTCAAAAGTCAAGCTTTTAAAGTAAACAAATAATTAGTGAAAAGATGGCCATTGAGGTTTGCCAGCATGAAGAAAACTAAAACTAAATGTAAGCATTCGGGTTGGCTAGCTGACCACCTCCAATACCAGTCAATATACAGCGCTGGAAAGAATTAAAGACCACTGCAATTTTTTCGTAAAATCAACATAATTGAAAAAATCTAGAATGTGATCAAGAAGTCGATGGATGGTCACAAGCCATCAAACAAAGCTGAGTTACTTTAATTTTTGTGCAAGTCATCCAAAGTCAATGTAAAAGAGAGCATGCCAAGATGCATGAAAGCCTATTATTATTATTATTATACAATTATTATTATTTCTTCAAAGATTGATTTCTGAGCATTACGTTAGTATTGTGTTGTTTAAAAATGTTTCTAAACTTATTTTCTTAGCATTTTTTGAGGTCTGACAACATTGTATCTATTTTGTTATTTTGACCAATTGTCAAATTCTGCTAATAGATGCTTTGAATGTCAATATTTTTATTTGGAATTTTGTATAGATGTTGTCAGTTGTTTATGGAATAAAACAAATATATATTATTTTTTCCTAAACACATACCTATCAATAGTATAACCAGATACACTGATGAATTAGGTGTGGTCTCTTAATTCTTTCCACAGCTATATATATATATTGGGATTACATATTTGTCTTAAGAACATAACTAATAACATCCTTTAGAAACATAAGTGAAAGCTATTCTAAGCTTAAAGCAGTGGTTCCCAATGTGGGGCCACAAATCTTCCCTTGGGGGGCGCAAGTGAAATGATAAATAAAAATGTCCAGAAAAATCTTGTTTTTCCAGTGTCAGGTTCATTGTCCTCGTAATATATTTAGTATTTATTCCAGTTTTCCTCCCCTCACAAATGGTCTTGTTCAATTCCTTCTAACCCTGCCTTGTCGGTAGCTCCGCAACTCCTTAGAAAGATGTGGGATGGTGAGGGGCGCTCACATGGTTTATCCAATGGTACCCTGCTAACCAACCTTACTCTGACTGCTGTTGGGTACCTTTATGATATCCTTAGACCCATCGTCAGACCTTACGCAGTGGGCCCTGGGTTCCACCTGGTGCAGGACAATGCCCAGCCTCATGTGGCCAGAGTGTGTAAGCAGTTCCTGGATTACCAAGGCATTTAATGCCATGGACACCCGTTCCCCAGACCTGAATCCAATTGAGAACCTCCGGGATGTTATGTGTTGGTGCAGGAATTCACATTAACGCATGTCTGACAAGTAGAATGTACACTGAATATTTTTCTCATCATTTAACATGTACAGAGATTGAGCTAAACAAATTAATCTGCACTATTTTGATGTATTTTTTGCCAAGAAATCGGTGTGTGAGCCTGCAATTTAATTTTACCTTCTCAAACACATGGTTGCTCTTTCAGATTGTGAGATTAAGAGCTAACGTTAGCCACTGTGCATTCTGACTGCACAGTGATCACACAGAACTCTGTTTACACAGGGCCAGTGCTCACATACTGTTAATAGTTCATAAAATTTTTGACAAAGTGTGTGTATATAAATGTTGGAATTAATGCAGACATATCTCCCATTGTGATTTTAATAGTATTTCTGACGTTTAATAGCTGGAAACAACATTGCTTGTTGTTTTACTCAACTGCATGCGACAGTGGCCAAAATTGAATGAGCGTGTGTCAGAAAGAGTTTAGAAGCATTGCACAAGTGAGTATTTATTTAAAGTTATACTTATTCCCAAGTTACTTTGTTTCTGACTTTGTTGAATTTATATAGATTAATGTATTTCCTGGTTTCGACATGACACATGGGGAGAAAGGTATTGCTTTTCCCCAGAATTACAGACGTGCATGTTATATTATTTTGCGCAATGTGTATTTTTACCAAACACAGATAATAACAAGAAAATACTTTTATCATATTATAGACTTTAGACTTACTCACACGTTACAATCTAATTTATTGTGAATCATTTTTTTATTGAAGCATTTGCAGGCTAAATACCAGAAAGTCACGCTCCCTCATTTCCCTGAGATGCACACACGAAACACACACAAACACAAAATACACCAAACACACACAGCATGACCTGGTTGGGTCTAACAGTGTTGTTCTACTCTGTAAGATGTGTTTGTTTTGAGATCAGAGCCACAAGCCCAGCTGGCTTTGGAGGCTATTCTCTAGTTTAATCTCATTCCTTTAGGTGGGAGGACATTTTTCACAGCTGTTTTTTGGATTCACATCGTTAGTGGATATAGTCTTATTTCAGATTTGCCTGCATTCTTTTTCACTTATTTTTTTTTATACTTTGGAACGTCTAATTGGGTGTTTATCCCATTCTGTGAATTGTTGGTTGGTAAGTGGACGCTAGGCCTTAGAATCATAGAGGGAATTGGGTTTTCTCTCTGCCTTCCCATCACTACTCTGACCTCAGTGTCCCGCCTGGCGTGACCGGTGTCTTCCTGTCCCGCCCCTTCTGGGTTGACACTGTCACAGGCCTCTGTCATCAGAACACCACCCTTTGTTTGTGTGGAGGCCCCGCCCCGGCTTGATCTGGTTTTCTCTGTGTATGTATGCATGCCTGCACTACTGTAAGAGTGGTGTCAAGCCTTGGCTGACCTCCCTCTATTTTGAGGTTCCAGTGAGGTTTTCTCTGAACTGTTTTTGGCGCTGGGCCTGCCCGGCGCCACGCCACCCCTCTACACCCCTAGGGAAATTGAGAGAAACAGAACACACCTAAAGTCATTTTGGGTTAGTGCTTCATTTTCCCTAACCGGTCACTGTAATAAGTGGCTTTTAGTCCGTCAGGAATGTCCAGTAAGGTCTTGTTGTTGTTGTCCTGGCTCTGTAGCCCCGCCCACTACTGCTGCCACTCGTTCTGATGTTAGGAAGGTCACTTATGGCTGTGGCCAAGTCTAATGGTGGGGTTATGTTTTTCACTAGCCTTCTACATGCCCACTTCCTTTTCATATCTATATATGTATGGATCCTGAGCTGTGAACTGTGAAACATGGATTTACAATGTGTGATGTTGTTGTTTTGGCAGTCAAATGGTTTGAAAAGCTTTTAGATTCATGAAACACTGAAGTGATTTAAAGATGTCATCTCTGTACAGATTCACGTAAGAGGTTTAACGCATGCTGAGTTAGGCCCTCAACATCCAGAATCTGTTTCTTGTCTGTCCCTATCTCGGTGTGGCATATCCCTGATCGTGTCAGTATGCCCTCTTATTGCCTGAAGGACCCGGCATAGACTATTGCCTGTAATCTCAGTGATGTGTTTTATTTGAGGATCGGCTGTGGCTTGGGGTGAGTCCTGTGTTCAGTAGCTGTCTGTAACCAAAAACAAAACAATAAATTACAATGGGCTCTGTGACCGAGCTATGGCCGCCCGCTGTCCGTCTCCCAGAAACGTCACGTCCGAACCTTTGATGGTGATGATTCTATTTGCATGCGGCGGGCCAGTGGCGACTCGGGCGGCAAGGGATTGGCCTAGCTCCTAGAGTAGGCTGAGTGGAGCCAGTCCAGAACTACTACTGACTCTGTGGTCCGGGTCTGATCTGGGCTTGGCCTGGTCCGTTTAGAGCCAACCACCACCAACCCTTAATTTCCCAGCATTCCTCTGTCTCTCTGTCATCACCATCCTGCCTTCACACGGTAGCCCCTCCTCTCCTTGTTCACTAAGGTTCTCAGTCAATAGTCTGTGTGAAGCCTGCAGACCAGACCCACAGCTCATTGCCCATGCTTCAGCTTTAGGAAGAGTCACTCCGTGTGATTATAACTGAATCATTTGTTTCACTCTAGTAGTTTGGTCTCCAAATGTAATCGCATAACAGGAAAGCAGTCATTCTGACAGAGTTTGGGAAGTGGAGGCTCACAGTCTGAATGATGTGACCCTTGATCTCTTGGCTGCGTCTGTGACATGGCTGTCATTAGGGTGGCCTTTGTTCTTTAGGGCAGTACTGTAGCGCGGTCACACTAA
>JACXGM010014286.1:0-22268 GCA_016801145.1 Umbra pygmaea
GATCCATGTTCTCATTCTGTTTACGCCAAATTCTGACTCTACCATCTGAATGTCTCAACAGAAATCGAGACTCATCAGACCAGGCAACATTTTTCCAGTCTTCAACTGTCCAATTTTGGTGTGCTCTTGCAAATTGTAGCCTCTTTTTCCTATTTGTAGTGGAGATGAGTGGTAACCGGTGGGGTCTTCTGCTGTTGTACCCCATCCACCTCAAGGTTGTGCGTGTTGTGGCTTCACAAATGCTTTGCTGCATACCTCGGTTATAACGAGTGGTTATTTCAGTCAAAGTCGGCCCATTCTCCTCTGACCTCTAGCATCAACAAGGCATTTTCGCCCACAGGACTGCTGCATACTGGATGTTTTTCCCTTTTCACACCATACTTTGTTAACCCTAGAAATGGTTGTGTGTGAAAATCCCAGTAACTGAGCAGATTGTGAAATACTCAGACTGGCCCGTCTGGCACCAACAACCATGCCACGCTCAAAATTGCTTAAATCACCTTTCTTTCCCATTCTGACATTCAGTTTGGATTTCAGGAGATTGTCTTGACCAGGACCACACCCCTAAATGCATTGAAGCAATTGCCATGTGATTGGTTGAGTTGATCACTGGATTAAGGAGAAATTTAACGGGTGTTCCTAATAATCCTTTAGGTGAGTGTAGTAACTTGCAATGGTCCTTTTAGCCATCCCTGCAACCTCTGTGCACTGCAAGATAATTGTTTCAAATGCTGGCAAGGCCGTAGACAAAAAAATGAATCGCCTGAGGCCTGGTAACGTAGAAAACATATTGTTTCTAAATAAAGTGACCAAGGACACAACAACATTGGCTGCTCCACTGAGCCATCTGCACCCCGCTATTGCACAAGCACTAATTCATAACTTCACAAATCCATTAAATATCAATGTACATTTTGTCTGAAGAGTTTTATTCCCATTTGTCACAAGTAGTGCTGGTGTAGTGTAGAGAGAGAAGACTCAGGCAGGCAGATGTAGTTGATAATGTGGCTGGTTTATTGCGATAATATGAAGAGGCACATACACAGATGCAGGGTACGCCGAGAGCGAATGCACAACGGTATAGAAATGTAGCTACGTGCTCTTAGCAGTGGCACGGGACAATGAATGCTAACATTTATATAGAGCATATGTATGCGTATACTTCCAAACTCACAGGACTCACTTTAGGGGTGTAGGGGTAGATCCCAGGTACACTTAAAAAACAGCAACACAAAGTCCAACACAAACAGGAATCCAACAGAAAATCATTGATGACCGACAAACTCTCTCTGATCGGTGCAGCTTATATAACACAACCTTAACTAGCTAACAGGACATGGGTGAATGCAATCATTAATCAAACAGATCTACAAGATACCAGGACAACCTAACCTAACCCCTATCCATAACAGATGCCCAAACCAGAGAGAGGTGTTACATACATTAAAGGGACATTACACGTGAATGAAGATAGCTAAACCACCATGCAATGGACTGAAAATGTAAACACAAATATATGACTGAACACAAATTATTAAATTAACTAAACATATGCATGAGTCCAGTCTCAGTTCATGGCTGGATGTTACACCATTGGGCTGGATGTTACACCATTCTTATCAGAGAAGTTAACATGAATTTGATGTTTTGGAAACACTCCAAATCAAGATGTTTGTATGACATGTTACGAAATATTTACTGCCTTTATTGCCTTAAACAGTTCTAATTCATTCAATAACCCATAGTTTTGACAAATTACATTTCAAAACTATACAGTTTGTGTTGAAGAAAGTGAATTGTTCAATTCGGCCACTGAAGCATCTTTCTGATGATGGTGGAATTAATCTGGTGTGTGCCATAATAAAAGTTTCCAGCAGGTGTCACTGTCGAGTAAAGGTTTTGAAGCGTTTCGAAAGCCTCGACTAAAATGTAGCTGGCATTCAGGAGCTAGTACTCACAACAAAGTAAATAGAATATACAGGCAGGATGATACACCAAAACAAACACTGATGGGGAACCCAGGAACTAACTAAACATACACACATACAAAAACAACAAACACAGAAACAGGAGGGCGGATCATGACAGTACCCCCCCACCAAGGAGCGGCTCCTGAAGCGACAAGAACGACAAGAGGGGCAGACACTGCCAAACTACCAGGGGTGGCCAAGGAGCAGGGGAGCAGGAGAGTCAGGCGTGAGCCAGTTAGAAAGAGAGCCCAGCAGTGGCCAGGCAGAGGGAGAACCAGACAGAGACATGACAGCGGGAGAGTATGGCACGGGGCAACAGGGGACACTGGGCACGGCCAGAAAACAGGGAAGCCTGGCGGAGGCCAGGAAGTAGCAGCAGGTAGCTCTGGAAGCTTGGCAGCAGTAGCAGACATTAAAGAAACAACTCTTTCAATTTAGTAGTCCATGGCTGTCTCTGTTTCCAGAGAAAAACATCCATGTCCTGTCCAATGTGTTTGTTCTCCATCCCAGTCCACCTGTCTCATCACAGATTTTACAGTCATGCTCATTCCCATACATGTAACCTTTTTTATTATTATTATTATTTTTTATTTTTTTATTTAAACTTTATTTAACCAGGTGGGCATGTTGGGAACATTTCCTCGTTTAAAATGGCAACCTGGCCAAGATAAAAGTGCTGAGGTGCAAAAAACACATAGTTACATGAAATTACACAACAATAAAATTAAAGTAAAAAAATGATTAAAAAAAATAGTAGAACAGGATGCAAGGAAATAATCATTCAGAATAAACAATGAAAGGACATGAACAGGTAGTGAAACAATGTATCAATTGGAGAGGTACAACAGTATATTATACAATCTGTCAGGGACCCACCTTCCTGAGCATGTTTCCTTTTTTCCTTGTGTACCGATTCCCTGTTCCTGGTTCAGTTGTGTGTTTGGTCTGTCTCTGTGTTTGTTTGTCCACCAGTTCCCGAGCACCAGTTCTTGTTTTCCCCTGCACTACTGAAGGCACCAGTCCCAGAGCACCAGTCCCTCTGCCACACCTGGGGCTGATTGCCACCCTCCCTTTATTAGGGAGGTGTAGGCAGTCAGTCCCCACCGGATTATTGTACTACCAAGTGCATTCTAGTCTGGTGCCATTTCTCTTGACAGCCAGTCTGAGCACTGTGCCTTTATTTGTTTTGTATATTTATAATTGCCAGAGTACTGTGCCCTTATCGTTCCGAGTTATTGTTCTCTAACTCTGGTTCTCCATGCCTTTATTTCCTGTGCTGGTATTCTGATAACCACTCACCTGGTTCCCCTCCTGCCCTTCAGATCTCCTGTCTTCTGTGCCGGTGACATAACCTACCTGGTTTCCTTTCATCAAAATTACACTTACCTGGTCTTCATTCACCTGAATATCATTCCACGGGTTCCCACTCACCTGGTCTCAACTCTATGGGTCACACTACTACCTCGAGTTATTCAGTACTACCTACCATTATCCTGTCCTAATATATTCAATAAATATTATTATCACTCAGCTCGTGTTCATCTGCTTTTGGATTCACCCTCGGTCCCTTGCCTGAATCCTGACAGAATCATCCAACCAGGCTCGTTTACCTCATGCAAGCTGACCACCAGGAGGCGATAGAAGGACCTTGCCTGTTTCCAAGGACACAGTATTTACTAATTTTCTACTAATAATTTTGCTCGCCCAATTTGTCAGTTTTTTATTTGTTAAAAAAGTTTGAAATATCCAATAAATTTTGTTCCACTTCATGATTGTGTCCCACTCGTTGTTGCTTCTTCACAAAAAATTACAGTTTTATATCTTTATGTTTGAAGCCTGAAATGTGGCAAAAGGTCGAAAAGTTCAAGGGGGCCGAATACTTTCGCAAGGCACTGTAAGTGTTTTATGAATACACAAAGCGTAACTATACTCATGTTTTTACCTGACAAGTACCAGCTGCGCCCTCAGATGGACAATATCTTCAGCCTGCCTCTTGTTCCTCTCCAAAAATTCAGAAAATACAGTACATTATTCATTCCTAAATATCAGGTTATAACACAACTTTCAGAACTCAATAAATTGCAGTGTCTGCCAAAATGTTAATTCTTATTCATGAGGGTGATAGCCCTGTCTTGCCCAAGCCTGCCGCCACTAAACTTCCACACAACGTGAAGTAATAGTTAATCTGTCCAATACAATTATAAATTGTTATAAAAAACATGAAAGATTTGGTTGGTAATTGTATAAGCTTATATGTGCTGTATAAGTGAGTAGCCTACGTGATCTAACTGTATATACCCAGTGGGCAATCGATGGTGCGCCGCCAGCGTTTTGTCGCTGGCATCTATAATGTCGTTCAGCAAGCGTGCCGCCAGCTTTTGCCACTTTTCTCAGGATCTTAATTTGCAAAATTATAAATTTTCTTCCTTATTTCCTAAATTGTAGTTTAGCGTTACATATGGTAATTGTCCAGTTTGTAGTTTGCCTACTGGAGGTTTTTTCTCAAGTACTTAAAAACAAACAATAGTTTATTTGGTTGGATGCCAATAAGCCTATTTGATATTTGACATTATGTTGATATTTATCCGACACTAGTTGGTGATTATTTTCGCCAGTGTGACTGGACTATTCAGACATGAAAACACCACTTTAATAACGTATAGGCACATTTAAATATTGAAATACATTTTGAACCACAATTTATTTCGTATTCCACTTTGGGAATAGCTGGTCTATAACAACAGTACAGAACAAAAGTAATGACTGTAATTAACCTGTGTAAAAAACATTCTATATAGCATGCCTCAGAATATAGCGCACAGGGGGAGTGCGCCGTTTGTAAAAACGTGCAAATCGCGCGCGGTATATTCGCTAAAATATGGTAGTTGGATGTGTCCTGCCTCACCACAATCTCTACAAACACAATGGCCTTTGTTGTCCCAGTGTAAGTTTGGCCTAGCATCTTGGAATGGTTTGGGCGTAGAGTTTGGCGTGGGTAGGGGGCTACGGGAATGGGAGTTTCATTGAACAGTTGGTGACAGCTGGTTGCGAATCTCCTCAATAGTTTTTAATTGTTCACTAACCTCTTAGAATCTCCTTTAATTGTGTTTATTAATTTCCTGCTTAATTGTTCCATTTCGGAGGCCCATTATAAACGTTTTTAGCAGGTCTACATCCTATGGCCCGTCTGGGTCTTTTTCTTGCCATCTAGAATGCAGTTCTCGTAGTCAGAGTATGAAGGCTTCAACCTCCCTTCTTCGCTTTATTTGCATTTTAAAAACCTTGCACACAGGTGTCCTCTAGTAGCCGTTTTCCAATATAGTTTATGTAAATTTATTAATAAGATTTGGACATCAGTCCGTTCATCAGCTGTAAACAATGGTGCATGTCATTTGACATCACATTCTAATGCTGTACAAACAAAATCCACTTGTTGCTGTGCCGTGAGACCCTCTGCCTTTAACATTACTTCTACATGTGCCCTCCAGCCACCAAACGTTTGTTTGTCACCATCAAATTTAGGCACATACAGGTCCTTCTCCAAAAATTATAGCATATTGTGATAAAGTTCATTATTTTCCATAATGTAATGATAAAAATTTAACTTTCATATATTTTAGATTCATTGCACACCAACTGAAATATTTCAGGTCATTTATTGTTTTAATACTGATGATTTTGGCATACAGCTCATGAAAACCCAACATTCCTATCTCAATGAATTAGCATATCATGAAAAGGGTCTCTAAACGAGCTATTAACCTAATCATCTGAATCAACTAATTAACTCTAAACACCTTTAAGTGGCACCATAAACCATGGAATGACTACAGGAGTATGGCCTGGGTATTCTAAGGCCTCCATGGTATTTGGAGTATCACTAACTGCTGAGTGTGACCGTGACATGTCCAAGTAGTAGGTTTGTAGGTGGGGTCCTGCTGAGAATGCCAAAAATGTCCACTCACAGTGGTTTCACCTTCCTTAACAATCCCACCGCAAACCACATCAAAGTCACATAAAGGTAAAATCAACAAGGTTTTAATTCACGATACAATACACACTTTTGTTTACTAACAACACGGGTACAAGCTTAAAAAGATAAAACAAGTATATTTTATATTTATATCATATGTCAATTGTAAATCTAAAATGTCCCCTTTAATGAATTATCTGACAATACCTATATAGTGCATCACAGATAATGTCCAGCAATACAATCCATAGAGAGGGGTAGGAGGCTTAGGGTCATGGCCCCTACATAACAAAACGGTTTCAGTAGTGCGTGGGGTGGTGCAAGTTATATTTCATCATCTGCTCAGTGTGCCAATAAGGTCCCTTCCAGTCGTCTCTCCGATACTGGCAGCGTTTTCATTGTCCGTCCAGCTTCCCTCTTCCCAATAACCTCGGACAGGATAAGGTAGAAATCATGGGAAGGAAATATAAAACACGGAAAATCTGTCACGTTTGTTAGAAATAAGCACTTCCCTTTCCCACAGCCTTGAGAGTGTGGTATAGATAAGCATCTCGACCGGCAATGTAGCGCAATTTGTCTAGTCTCCCATGTTTGGATCACTTCACATTTTTGTTAGAAATACCCAGATAGTAAATGTCTTTGCTGGACCAATGCACGTATTGGTCCCCGGCCCAGAATCCCCTCAAGACTCCACTCCCTCCATGCCACCTGAACCCTATCTTTAAACTTCTGTCTTTCCACCTCAGTTAATGTGCAGTACAATATTATGTGTTCAGCATTTTCTTTAATCCCACAATTTTCAAATTTTTCACTATTCCTTTTCCCTATCAAAACCGTGCCGTTCAGTCCCGTGTGCCCTACCCAGAGTCTTGTCATTATAACCTCCTCCCTCGTGGTCCTTTCTGTATAAATCATTACACTGACAGATTTTTGTATTTTAAAATGTCTCTTGTCTTTTTCTGTCTTCCTCCCACCATTTCTGCCATATTTCTGCCATATCCCACCATTTCTGCCATAAGAATTCCTTCCTTCTTAACCACCGCTTTGCTTCATCAGTGCCCCTCATGTGCTGGCATCCAACAAACCTGAACATCTATTCCACACCAATGTAATCTTACCAAACTGTGAAAAAGTTCAATAAGCAGGTCTTCCCTGCCAGCTTTCATTGACTGCATGCTTTTAATGACCACCAACAAGTCAGTGCATATCTGGTCTGACCTCTTCAACCCACTGTAATGTAATTATGACAGCCACTATTTCTACCGTATCACTGAGACTATAATTTAAAAAATGTACATCTGTATTGCAGTAGACTTAAAACTAATGATTGAGACCCTAAACTCATTATGAACATGTTTACGTAGATAAATCAATTGAGAAGTGGCTGACTTTCTCATAGACTTCAACAGAAACCAACCTCTTTTGTAACCACACATGTCGTCCCCAGTTGGATTTCAAATAGAATGCAGGTTTAAGGAACTTCCGCATTTGCATCACTTTGCCAAACCTGATGCTCACCCTGTGTGTGTCCAATACTATAAAACAAGCTTTAATTTACTATATGTTTTAGCTTTTTAATTTGAACAATCACATTATTTTAACAAAAATAATTTGAAATTTACAAATAATGTTTAGGGCAAATGTTGTAGTATATTTTAATGCATTTAGTCATTAAATAATTGCACTCAGAGTCCTGGAGATATGTAATTAGTGCAAGTAAAGACTTTACTAAGACTGTTAAAGCCTGAGTTCAATCTATATAGGAAGTCCCGAATTCCCTCTCCCGTACCTTTTTTATATTAGTAAACACTCATTCCTTATTGGTCAACTCTAACATTTTAAATCCAAACCCCCCAATTAGTGTTATTTAAAATATAATATATAATATATATATATATAATATAAATATTTCAGTGTACTCATGTATTCTTGTCTATGTTGTTCCTGTCCAGTTCTTCCGTGTGTTTCAATAAAATATATGTTCATTGAAGACGCGTGTAATGATTACTCCCAAATAAAAAGGAACAATGTTTATTTTAAACAGGGGTTACCAGTTCAAGGCAGCAACAGCAAACGACAAAGGCACAGAGGAATGATCCAAGACAGAATAATGATCAAAAGCAGGGTTCAGGCCAGAATAACAATATTTGGAACACAGGCTAAGGTACACAAGAATAATCCTAGGCAGAACAATCCATAAACAAGGCAAAAGGTCAAACCGGAATATCAATAATATAAAAGAATGCTCAGAATAGTGAAGAGAAATACTCACAATTACCTTGCAAAGAGGGAATGGTGTGTGTGTGTGCTTTATATGTGGACTGGGTAAGTGCAGGTGTACAGAATTAGGCTGATTGAGTCCGGGCTATGGGAATTGTAGTTCTAAACATGCATGGCTAAGGAAGCTGTAGTCCACAGGAAGTAGAACTGGGGAATGGGAAATGTAGTTCTGAGCAACAGAAACAAAGGAAGTGGCTGTTTTCTGGGGAGGAGAACTGGGACAAGTTACAACGCGCCTGCCTCCTCATCCTTCGAGCCGTGACATATATTTTATTTAAAATGAAACAAAAATATTCTCCAAGGTAATATTTTCTGAACCTAATAAACTGTTACTGAAGCCATGTAATTTAGTATTTAATGTAATTTAATTTTCTATGTAGCCAATAGAAAGAAGGATGAGGCCCGTAAAAACAGGCGGAGGTCCACCTCCACCTTCCCTCAACCGGCTGAGTTGGCACTGTCCCTTAATAAAGGGCGACCTGTTCGTTGGAATTCCAGGGGGCAGTTCATTAGACAAAGCAACCAACACAAGTGACTTAGTAAAATGTAGGTGTACCATATTAAAACTTGTGATTTATTGATGCATTCACTTTTTTATTAGTGTTTCTAATAAATAAAATCATCAACTGTCACCATTTCAAAAGGCATTGGAATGCATTTTACAGTCATTGTTTCACTTGTGAATTATGCATGCTTATTTTATTTTACTGCATATGCTTCAAATTTAGGAGAAAAGGGTAAACATACAAAAGACCAGACTTGAAATTCAATTGCTAGAGCACCAGCTTAAGGTGGGAAACAGGATTTGAATATTAATGTGACATTGTGGTTGAATGGTATATAAAGCCATAAATACAAAAGTCTTTTACTACAGGAAATGGAGAAATAAATTAACAATGATACTTACATACTCTAAAAGTTACTTCTGTTTTTAGAACTGAAAGCTGAGGTTATTCGCTTACTTACCCTTAAACTTACCCGGTTATGTCACAACCTGCTTTCTGGAATATACCCCCCTGGTCCTTTTGGTTTGCGTCTGTGATAATATTGTGTAATCCGTCTAAAAATTTAAGAATCAGGTCAGTGTTTTAAGAACCCAAGTTGACATTGTGGTGGAGGACCCCATTCTGTGTATTGGCAGCACAAAGTTTAATGTTACCCCCACGTTGCCCTGGTACATTGATCTGTGTAATGGCAGCACAAAGAATAATGTTACCCACACGTTGCCCTGGTACATTGATCTGTGTAATGGCAGCACAAAGAATAATGTTACCCACACGTTGCCCTGGTACATTGATCCATGTATTGGCAGCACAAAAGGTAATGTTACCCCCACGTTGCCCTGGTACATTGATCTGTGTAATGGCAGCACAAAGGGTAATGTTACCCCCACGTTGCCCTGGTACATTGATCTGTGTAATGGCAGCACAAAGAATAATGTTACCCACACGTTGCCCTGGTACATTGATCCGTGTATTGGCAGCACAAAAGGTAATGTTACCCCCACGTTGCCCTGGTACATTACCCTATTTCTTCCCCTTCTCACTGTTGTCAAGTTAAATCCAGCCTCATCAATGTATATAAACTCATGCAGGACTTTCTTCGCATCCATTTGCAAAACTCTGAAATACAGCAAAATATCACAATGTGTAGATCAATATGCTGTAGGTTTGCTATACATTACAGTAAAAGGGTTGTGTGTGCAGTATAGTACTATATACTACACTCAGTGAACAAAACATACCACCACATATTTACGCAGCAGGAGTTTCACCCTGTCTGAATTTCTTTCAAATGGCACTTTATACAGTTGTTTCATCAGGACTTTGTTTTTTTAGGGTTACGGCTATTCACAGAGAGAACTGTTGGACATTATTGAAAATCCGGTGATCATTGACAATATGGGCTTGAATTTCTCTAAGTCAGATTGCATTATTGTCTAAAATGAGGTTTATGATCTCTCTCTCTTGTTCCTGTGTGCATATGGGGCCCCTCCCTCCTTGGTGTTCTCAACGTTCAATCTTATGTTGGCCAGACAAAATACATGTTTGCTTACTGTAAAATGATACAGGGATAGATACCAAAACTGTTAGTACATGCAGAAAGCTTGGATTTTCTGTTGACAGAAGATAAGTTTCTCACCTGTGCTCTTGACGAAGTGTCCGAACTATTGATGCCACGGTGGACCTGCTTAGGTTAGGCTCTACTCAGTCCAGCCTCCCTCAGTGTTAGTCCGAGGTTTATTACATGATCCACAATTTTTGTTGAAGACAGGTGAACTAACCTGTTGCATTTGTATAGTGCTTAAACCTGATTGGTGTCTCTATATTTAAGCACCAGTGTGTGTTCACACCTGATGGCTTTGTTTAACAAATTGGTTCATGGGTGTGTTCATTCAAAAGCCTTTGCTTTGCAATTGCAAGGAAATGACATCACAATAAATGTCTGTGTCAAATGCATACAAGTGTGTTTAGTGTTTTGCAAATCACTGTGTAATGTTTTGCATAAAGTGTGAAGCTGACAATGTGCTTACAGTGGTGCAAATCTAGGCTGGTGTTTTGCTCCTTGAGTGTAAGGTTTTGCTAATTGTGGGAAAGTTGTAAATTTAGTGTGTAAGCAAAAGAAAAAAAACTAAGCTAAAATTAGGCATTCACAATATGGTACATGCGCAAGTGTGTTGAAAAATATCTTTATTTTAAGGCAAAAAAAGCTAATTAAAATCTAAATCAAAGATCCTAATTATACTTTGTAAAAAAATGTAAAAAATACAAAAGTAAAAAGTATAAAATATAAGTCGTAATCCCCAATTTGAAAAAGCTTTATAGAATAAGGTTTAAAGGTAAAATATGTAGTTTTCCAAAAAAACCACTAAGATCATACTCTGCATTAAAAAAAGCAAACATCACTATACCTATATTATATATATTTGTTAGTTTTGTACCTACATTATCCCAAATGTTTCCACAAACTTTCAAACCCAGAATTTTTTTAAATTATTTTGAAGACACGGGACGTTTCATTTTGTCACCCGTCAATGGCGTCATATAACCTTTGACTGATCTAGTTACTCTAAGTTCAAGGGAACCACCAAAACAAAATGTGAATAAAGTATTTTTAACAATACATTACTTTGTAAGTGAACATTTTTTCTGCCGGAGATGCTAGATTGGCAGGTTGTCATTGATGACGACAACAAAACCCATGATCTCACGCTACTTTCCGACGTCATCCAAGTACATGTTTTGTTATTGTTTTGATTGAGACCCCTAGCGGCCAAAAACTACATATTGTAGTTATATAAGCTAATGGGTTAAGACAATTTATAGGTATTCAAAGAATCATAACATGCATTTCGTATTTAAAAAAAACACTTATGGTTACAAAAGTCTTCAAATGAGATTATCTGAGGAGTTGGGATTAACACTATATCTAATGAGGAACTAAGAAGTGCTTTATTTAAGATACATCACACATGCTGAGTTGCCAGCACACCTCCTAATGCATCGCTCTCACATAAAAACTCCTGCATTCACTTCCTGTTAACCCTTATATATCCCATAAATCATATCCAATATGTCAGCCCCCATTCAACCATGTCAGAATCCGGTCCTAGCCAGTTCTCTATGGTCGCGTCATAAGAACATCATTCACTTCTAAAGATATAACTGTGCTTATCTTTTCTTGGGAGCTATTTGTATATTATTTCTAATGGCAAGCATGTTAATAGTTGACCGCAGCAGAGCTGGCAGGCCTTCCACTGTTAAACTAATATCTTGGAATATTAAAGGCTTTTTTTATTTTTATTTTTTTCTCACAATTAAAAAGCTTTAGACTGATATAGCATTCCTGCAGGAGACACATCTACAAATTAAAGACCACTTAAGGCTACAAAATCTGAGATTTAACCAGATTTTCCACTCCAATTTTAATTCTAAAGCTAGAGGTGTGGCAACATTGATTAGTAAGAGAATACAATTTTCTGCTTCCAGTGTGGTATTGGATAGCATTGGGAGGTACCTAATTTTAACCGGCTCCATTTTGAACTCCCCTGTAATACTGGTTAATGTATATGATCCCAATTTTGATGATCCTGATTTTGCTAACAGGTTGCTGGGGAGGATACCTCTGTCACACACACATCGATTGATATTCGCAGGAGACCTGAACTGTGTTATGGACCAGAACCTGGATCGCTCTAACCCCAGACCCATGCCTCCTTCTAAAATGTTAAGGTCCATACTAGATTTCATGATCAAGAACGGTTGTACTGACCGCTGGAGGTTCCATAATCCACAGGCACGTGAGTACTCTTTCTTTTCCCATGTTCCCATGTCTTTGTGGATCATTTCTTGCTCCCGAACGTGACCTCCTCTGAATAGTTGCCCATTGTGGTTTCTGACCATGGTCCTCTTGCAATTGAGTTAGCTCTATCAGGAAAAACCTGTTCTCCTCCTCGCTGGAGGTTTAATTCTCTTCTCCTTTCTGACTCTAGTTTCTTTGACTCTATTACCTCTGCTATTGACAATTTTTTTTACTCCAATCAACCCCTCCTTCGCTTGTATGGGAGACGCTCAAGGCTTATCTAAGAGGTGTTATCATATCTTATTCCTCTCACTTAAATAGAGCTCATAGGCTTAGATTGGAGGAACTTTCAAACAGTATTTGTGACCTGGACCGTAACTATACTCAGATGCCATCTCCAGAGCTATATGAACAAAGGTTGAATCTACAGGCTGAATTCAACCTCCTATCCACCAAGGATGCGGAACGGTTACTCTTGTATTCACGGGCTAAATATTATGAACAAGGTGACAAGGCGAGCCGCCTGCTTGCACACCAATTAAATCGACGTGCTGCTACATGTCTAAATTCTCTAATTGAAGACTCTTCTAACTGTTTAATCTCAGATCCAGATGGGATAAACAATTAATTTAAAGCATTTTATTCTTCACTTTATACATCTGAGTTCCCACCAGACACTGCTAACATGACTCGATTCTTGGAGGCGTTAGACACCCCTGTTGTCACTTGTGAGATTGCAGATGATCTGGACTCCCATCTGAGGCTTGAGGAGGTTATTGAGTCTATTAACTCTATACAAAGTAGCAAAGCCCCAGGCCCAGAAGAGTTCCCAAATGAATTTTTTAAGATATTCCACTTGCGTTTAGCTCCCTTACTCTTACCTATGTATAATGAGTCATTGGACCGTGGTGTGCTTCCTACAACCCTAACACAAGCGTCTATAGCTCTTTTACTTAAGAAAGGGAAGGATCCTACTACCTGCTCCTCTTACAGGCCCCTCAGCCTCCTCAATGTGGATGTGAAGGTTCTCGCTAAAGTGCTAGTGAGGTGCCTAGAAGCGACGCTCTTATCAATCATCTCAGAGGAACAGACAGGTTTCATTAAGGGCAGACAGTCATTTTCTATTCGGACCCTGTTTAACATTATTTATTCAAAACAGTTCTCAAAATCTCCGGAGGTTGTGGTATCGCTTGATGCCGAAAAGGCATTTGACAGAATAGAATAGGAATATTTATTTGCCGCTCTAAAAAGTTTGGTTTTGGTCATAAATGTATTGCTTGGATGAGGCTACTGTATTCATCCCCACAGGCCTGTGTCTGTACCAATGATAATTATTCTGACTACTTCTCCCTAGAACGAGGGACAAGACAGGGCTGCCCTCTCTCTCCCCTACTCTTCACCATTGCTATTGAGACCCCTTTCGGTAGCCTTGCAGGCCTCACCCTCCTTCCAGGGTGTTTTACGGGAGGGAATTGAACACAAGCTGTTTTTATATGCTGATGACTTGCTCTTATATGTACACAATCGAACAACATCTTTTCCAACTATTCTTTCAATTCTGGAGAATTTCAGTTCTTTTTCCAGCTATAAGCTAAATCTGCAAAAAAGCTAGTTTTTCCCAATCAATCCGGCCGCACTGCTGCTTCAGCAGACAGATCTGCCCTTTCAACTTAATCAGTCGGGTTTCAAATACCTAGGAGTGAATGTCACTCGCTCAATGCCAACTCTCCTTTCAGCTAACTTTTCCCCCCTTCTCGTTCAGATGAAGGCAGATTTTAAGAGGTGGGGTAACCTCCTTCTCTCTCTCATAGAGAAGATAAAGGTTGTTAAAATGAATAACTTGCCCAAATTCATGTATCTTTTCCAATCTATCCCTTAGTTCTTACCCATGTCTTTTTTTACATCAATTAACCAGGCGGTCTCCTCTTTCATTTGGGCCGGAAAGACACCAAGAATAAGCGGGTTCTTACTTCAGCGATGTAAATTCAGTGGTGGGCTCGCACTTCCTAATTTTCTATATTACTATTGGGCCGCCAACCTCCAGAAACCGCTATTCTGGTTGCACTCCCCCGATACGTCATGGTGCCTGCTAGAAGGTCTCTCCTGTGTCTCCTCCTCTTTCCCTGCTTTATTATGCTTCGCTTTTCCTACATCTCCCTCACGTTACTCAGACAACCCTGTTGTACTATCCACGCTCAAAATTTGCACCAGTTTCGGTGCCACTTTAAGTTCTCCACTACATACATTTTGGGCCCTATTAATAATAACCATTTATTAACTCCATCTGTGGTCAAAAGTGCTTTTACCCTCTGGTATAAAAATGGCATTAAAACTTTCAAGGATTTTTATGTAAATGGAGTTTTTTCGAGTTTTCCTAACCTGGCGATCAAACACGCCTTGCCCCCATCTAATTTCTAATTTCTTTCTAATCAGCAGATGAGACATTTCGTCTCCTCTAAGTCTGCTGGCTTCCCTTTATTACCCCCCATCAAGCCCTGGAATGAGTTATTGAATTTTTTACCTCAACAGAAATCAGTAATTTCACAAATCTATTCTTGGATTATGTCCTGCGATAAGCACTCCACTAATATACCTAAAACTGCTTGGGAGCAAGAAATGGGTCTTGAATTTTCGAACAATTTCTGGGATGGAGTGATCAAAAGAACAAGTTCCACTTCATCTTGTGCCAAACTTGGACTCATTCAGTTCAAGGTGACCAACAGAGTTCATTACTCTAAGTCTAGGCTGTCCAAAATGTATCCCACAGTGATGGATGTGTGTGACAGATGTCATTCCTCCCCATGCAACCTCTACCATATGTTTTTACCTGCTCGAAATTGAGCTATTACTGGACCTTAGGTATTAACTTCATTTTAGGAAAATCTCTGGTATAAATAGATCAACTTCAGTATAGCCTAATTATAGACCTAAAATTGAGCTTGAATTGATTTATTTAATGAAAGTATGCTAGACTAATTACTGTGTATGTCATTTGCAATGGCCAATGTTATGGTAAAAAGATGCACAAAACAATTTATTTCAACAATTAGTTTTAATCAGGCTTTGCCACAAAGGTAAAATGTGCATTCCATGCAAACAATATGAGTCTACTAGAGCTCATCCCCTGAATCTAGATGAATTTTTTATAATGATGTAGTGACGTCACCGCAGGTTTTTGGAAAACATACAGTGGCCTAATTGGGAATAAGTGCTGAGGTGATTTTAGTGACTGTCATGTCAGAAACATGACCGGCACAATGATACTGAGCTGTTTAGGGTTCTGGAGTGTTCCTTTAAATAGTACTCCAATATAAGGAGGCACCATAAACAAAGCAGAGTGAGACCACACTCAACACGGATAATGTTTGAATTTAAAATATTACACAGAATTCTAGCAACCAATATAAAATTATATATATGGGGGATACAATCTTTCCAGTTCTGCAGATTTTGCTGCGAAGAGGCAGAAGTCAGTAGATCACTTATTTTGGTATTGTCTGAATGTAGCATGTTTCTGGTCACGGGTGCAAGAATGACTGAAGAATTGCAATATTTGCCTAGAACTAACGCTACAGTTGTCAATACTTGGTGACTTGAAAAGTCATAATCAATTGATCAAAGCTATAATAATAATTTGGTAATGGAGTACTTTGTGATTGGAGGAGCTTGATGCACCTTCTAGCCCTCGTCCAATCACGTGCGAGGTCATGGGCATGATTCATACAGCAGCAGTATATTTATTTAGTATTATTCATGATGGACCTTTTCCTGCATTTCCTGTGTTTTTGCTTCGCGATCTACAATGGCTGAACGGCGTCTCGCATTCAACTCCCCTCCAACTCCTCTGCATGGACACAATCAATCCTTTTCATCCAGTACGACTCCGAAGACCGGCGAAAAGAAACTGCTGAATGCTATCAGTTAATAAACTTTCTCATTGTATCACAGTTTACCTATATGCTTATGGTTTTGCCTACTCCCAATGACATGTTTTTTAAATTATATGAACAAAAGATATTTAACTTTCTATGGAATGATAAGCCAGATTAAATAAAAAGAGCATACCTGTATAATGAATATGAACACGGAGGTCAAAAGTTATTGAACATTAAAGCATTGGATCTTTCATTAAAAGCATCAGTTATACAAAACTTATACTTAAATCCTAATTAGTTCACTAGTAAGCTAATAAGAGTATTTCACCCATTGTTCGGCAAGGACCTATTTCCATTTCTACAAATTACAACTGATCATTTTCAAATATTGGAAAAGGAAATTTCTAAGATTTTTTTTTTTCAATTTTTCAAATAAGACATGAAAAATTGGTTGCAATTTCAATTTAATCCACCTGAAAATAGGGACCAAATTTTACAACAATTACTGTGGCTAAATCCTCATATACTAGCTGATAAAAAAAGCCTGTATACTTTGACAAGATGTTTGGAAAAGGAATAATGTTTGTAAATGACATTATAAATGAAGCCGGGGGAGTAAGGCCTTACATACAGTTAACAAAAACATATGGAGACGTATGCTCTCTTCAAAAATATAATCAACTTACCACAGCAATACCATATACTTGGAAGAAGAAAATACAAGGGGGGAAAAGGTCTGATCTTGACTGTCAACCATGTATTAAAGATCTCACATGAATGAAGAAAATACAGATAAACAAAGAAATATACCAATTTCATCTAAGAAAAAAAAACTTGTTGCTGTCCCATATAAATTACAAAATAGCTGGGAAGAAATTGTTGATGTTCCGATCCTGTGGCATAACGCTTTTGGATTAACACGCAAAACAACAGCAGACTCAAAAATTAGAATATGTCAATTCAAATTATTATAAAAATATTGGCATCAATATTGAAAAGTCATAATCTCGTTAACGTCGAGGGCTTTATATATGGCTCTGTTAGAACCGTTCTCGAGTGGAACCGGTTTTCAATCCCCATCCGAGGCAGGTTGCTAACGTTAGCTAGCCAGCTTTGCTAACATCACTCTTACACATAGCTTACCTTTCTTTGTGCTTCATTTATAAGTGACGATAAAAGTTCAACGTAGTCCCCAACGTCTCTGAAATCAAAGCACTAAAGTATTTACAAGAAGCTGTAAGCTTTTCTTCTGGATGTTGTTTTACAAATATATTCTTTATTATTTTTGTAGTCTAATTGTATTACTGAAGATTTTGCAGACATCTTCTCCCATCTCCCACTCCCAGACAACCACAGCTCACTTTCTTGGGAGTGCGAGTGAAAGGGGGCGGGGATGGGTGACAGCGGTAACAAAAATATATAGCTAATTAGCAATGACCAATGAGTCACGTTATTGCTTGGATTTGAAACAGTACATTTTACATCCAATAAAAGCAAGGATGTTAACAAAAAGTGTAGTGGGAAATGAATGTTCACAGGACCAAATAATGGCTACATTCACATTGGGTTGCACAAGTCATGTTTTTCTTTACAGATAACTTTCTCTTTGGCTGGCCAGAATGTTGAAGGTTCCAAAGTCAAATGTTTGTACCCCCCCGCGGGGTGGGACAGTTCAATATCATGTAAATGTGTAAGGCCCATTCTTTTGTAATGGTATTTGCGCCAGTACCACGGTTCCACAGGAAACGTATGACATTTCAGTTTCACGTAAATGTTATAACACTGTTCTATTGTTGCTACTAAGGCTAGCGCCAGCGAGACTGTGCATAATTAAATTATGTAATGTGGGGGTGCCAAGCCTGTTTGTTCTATCACTGCCAAGTGAAGTGATCACCATTTGTCATGCAATGGGGGAGGAGTTTGGGGATCACCTGGGGGCGAAGGTTAAATTGCTCTGTTGTTAGTCTGGTAGTTGTAGTTATTGTTAGGCCGAAGGATTTCAGAACTTGAACTATTTCAGATATGTAACTTGTATTTCGTTGTCCGGTTGAAGAGTTGTATTTCTTATGCTCTTTATCTGGAATTAAAGGTTATTTGATTGTATACTGAGTTCCGTCTGAGTCTCCTACAGTTATTACCAGTAAATATCCAGAGGAGATTTTCGGGTGTTACTTGTACCTTGTTAACAACATTCACTAGTATTGTGTTCATTTATGACACACACACACACTATACTAGCAAGCTATTCCAGGCTTCCTGTGTAATCACTGAGACTTAAAGACCCGCAGCGGGGCCCCTCAGCCGGCACAAGAAGGGTTTTCTGTGTTGCGATTTGGCAAAGGGAGAAAAGTTCAGCCCACCCCTGGGCATTCCTTATCCCTCGCCTCTAATATTCAGTTCAGCCTCCGGAGGTATTTCTGCTCGTAGGGGCGAGCCGATGCTCATAGATTCTCGCACGGTTGTTGCAGGTGTATCCGTGAGGACAGGTAGCCCGTACATATTACAAACTTAGTGTGGCTTGGAGCATCCAGGCTAGCTACCCGGTGGCTTCCTAGTTCACGCCCGCGAGGCCTTGGTTGAACTTGCTCAGCTAACACATAAACACATGGAGTCAGATTTATAGATATTAAATATCTACGAGGCAACTAAGATCAATAAGATCATTCCTCACGCTTTCTATTAAGCTATTATTCATCTGTTTAACTCAGAACATTGCCCCAAGGGAAAACTAACTACAAAATAATGTACAATATACTTGCTTTTTTAGTGATATTTCCACAGTTATGGTCTTGACTGGTCTTGAAATAAATTCCTGAGTCCTCAATGTCTGAGACTGAGACAAGACCAAGTACAAATGTAGTAGAGTCTGAGACAAGACCGAGACTATCAAAAAGTGGTCTCGAGACCGGTCTCGAGACCAAGACCGGTCTCGAGTACTACAACACTAGTAAGAGGTATCTGTGCAATATCCATCCGTGCAATATCCATCAACAACCACAAAAAAAGTCTGTCAACTCTGAACTAGCCTAAAGTAAACAGCAAAACTCACGAATCCTCCGTGCAGGTAACTTAACAAGAGACCCCATTGGATGAATTCGTCCAATCACATTTTCCATTTATCTGCCTCGATTTTCTGAAACGCACAGGACATCAACCATGTTTTTCTATTTTCTCTAAATGTACATGATAAGCAGTCTCTATTTCCTAAAATGCACAATGTGCTTGGATATGTAGTTAATTAGTCCAATAATTTACTGTGTACATTCCCAGTGGGCAATCGATGGTGTGCCGCCAGCGTTTTGTCGCAGGCGGGCCGCTGGCATCTATAATGTCGGTCGGCAAGCAGGCCGCCAGCTTTTGCCGCTTTTCTCAGGATCTTAATTTGCATCAGCTAATTTGCATCTCTGTCGGCTTTCCACCAGTGGCCCGCTCGCGGCACACCAACGGCTAGCCTCCGGAAGTGAAAGCTTGCGCTTTCAATGCTGTCCGCTATCTTCTTCTTTGGGTTTAATGGCGGATCGCAACCCACTGAATGATGCATATACCGCCCGCCTGTCTATCTGCTCAAGACTCGCCATCTTCCAGCAGGAGCAGTAATTACGTATCGTTTCTATACATGCTGAATCTACTGTTTCGCTTTTGCGAACTCATGTAACTATTGGGTGTATAGTTTTACCAGACTGTATTTTTTTTGTGTATTCTAGTTAGCTAAAAATAAAGTAACATTGAGTGAATGTTTGTTTTTTAGTTAATGTAGCTGATGACGCATTGGCTAGTGGTATTGCTACCGTTTATAAAGGGCTTGTAAATAAAGCGATCAGAACTGCCGTTTTTTGGGATAAAAAGCACTGTAACGTTGATAAGGCCCCCAGTTTAGTAAAGGCATAAAAGGGTTTACCTTTTGTTATTTGGCTGTTTGTTTGCAATGTTTTGCTGTGTTTCTGTGTGTTTGTTCTGCTCTGTCCGTATGTTTCCCCACAGGTGGTGCTGATCCCCTCATCAAGCCCAAATTCATCACTTATCACTGACTCCTCCCCTCCGTTATCCCATACACCTGGTTTCATCAATCAACAGCTATCCCATCATGCCCTTCCTCTGTATATCTGTGCCCCTGTTTCATCACTCTCTCTCTCTCTTTCGGTGTGTGAGGTTGCCTTTATTGAAGGTTCTCTCAGTTTTGGCTGCCTTTGGGTTTTGTGTAAGGTTTGTTGGCAGTGTGTGTATTGAGAGTTGGGAGCAGGGGCGCTGTAAAGGGGGGGTAAAGGATGACGATTCTCGGGGCCCATGACTAAGAGGGGGCCCAGAGAAGCCCTGCCTCAGCTGTGTTGGGGCCCTGTCAAGATTCTTTTCATGGGGCCCAAAATCCTTAGCAGCGCCCCTGGTTGGGAGTGTTGTGTTAGTATCTGTGAATAGAGTGAGAGCTGTGTTTTGTGGTAGTTTGAGTGGTAGGCCTATTAGTGTGCAAGAGTGTTAGTGTGTTAAACCTAGTGTGTTAGTGGTGTAGTCCTTAGTGTGTCGTTAGTACATGTGAATTTGTGTTTATTCGTATTAACATTGTGTTCTCTTTGTGTTCCCAGAGGAGGAGAGGAGGCACTTTTGGGGGTGTCAGGCCAGACGACCTTGGGCTTACACCACCCGTAGGGATACTCCCAGTAGCGGAGTGGCAATCGGGAGAGTCGGTGAGTCTTTTCCCGGTGGGCCGCAGGTGTTTCGAGGCCGCGAGGGCTGGTCTGATAATAATAGTTGTACATTGCAAGTTCTCAACACCATCACTTAGTGTGCGGCCGCTGCCCGCTGGTCAAACTGTGCAGCCTCTGCTCAGGTACAGCGAGCCGCAGCAGCCTCCTATTTCAATACAAACTCAGAAGGCACTAACGAATTGTGCAGGTCACAACCATGTATAGGATTTTCAGAAATATAGGGGGATCAGTGAGCGGCCCCTCCCCAAATGGCATAGCCCTGACGTAAAGCCATCGAACTCCTCTTTTATTCCTCGTCAGGTTTTGAAGTCTATCGGTAACGTCCAGTGTGTGAGTAAGTCTAATGATGGAAAGCCAAAAAGAAAAGCGAAATGTGGTAATAATGTTTATATAAATTATTATTGCAGCAACCTTTTTGCCAACGTAGAATCACTAAATGTGTTCTCCCAGCGCGTGATTAATGAATTAACCTCCAAAAGCCCGTTCAGAAGTCTGTTCTTCTGAGTGCACGCGATAGTAGAGGCGCAGCAGACGAGGTGATAGAAAAAGATAACTTATAACGTCCATATTTGCTACTATATTAGCTAACTCCTGTGTCTGCTTTAGAAATTGAAAGACTCTTCCAAAACAAAGCAGACTCTTGGAACTTAGTTTTCAAAACGGTAAGGAAAATAATTGCTGATATTTAAGTCAGGTGTCTAGCTACAGTATCTAGCTTAACATTGTCAGTAGATGGCTAGCCAGCATGCAAGAGCTCTGGTTATGTACTGTACTGCAAAGTAAATGTATTAACTAGCTAAATGTGTACCTGAAATATACAGTAAAGCCTAACTCTCATAGTAGCTCAATTTATTTATTAATAAGAGAATGCAAGAAGTGCAGTGCAAGACAAACACATGGTAAGCCCTCACTCATACAATTATAAACCTTGCTTTACAGAGAATAATGAGAATAACAGGGATACAAAACAAAACTAGAACTGCAAGCAGTTTTGGCGGGGTCCAAGCCGTCCCTGGCAAGTCCCCCCTGGTGCAAGTCGCCCCGATGACCCGCGGAGCCCACAAAAGCAGAACCTATAATATTGGAACCAAAGTCACTGTTCAGATTAGGTTGCTACTTTATGCTGCGGCCAACAGTTCATGTAGCGCATTTGAATGAACTGATCTTT
>JACXGM010014287.1:0-22281 GCA_016801145.1 Umbra pygmaea
GGCAGATTGTAGATGTCTTGAAAAAGAAGGGTCAACACTGCAAATATTGACTCTTTGCATAAACTTCATGTAATTCTCAATAAAAGCCTTTGACACTTATGGACTGCTTGTAATTCTACTTCAGTATACCATAGTAACTATTGACAAAAAGATCTAAGAACACTGAAGCAGCAAACTTTGTGGAGACCAATACTTGTTCCATTCTCAAAACTTTGACCACGAATCTACATGCAATTATAGCAACTCAGATGTAGTTTAGAAACTGTAAAGATAAACATTTGCTCTTCAGGTTATTTTCTAGTCCTGGTTCTAAATTTGGCCTTGGCAAGAACAAAATAAATCACACGCAGCACAAGATGTGGCTCATGGCCATTTCCTGGAGCCTTTGACCTTTATGTCTCTCTGCCAGATATGAAGATTAGTGTGGCCATGCCGTTGTCACATCGACCCACACTGAGACACAGACATAGAAAAGCAAGGCTGAACACACTTGAACAGAGCTTTTCGTAACTAAAAACCTGGTGAGTGCAAAGTCAGGGTGCTGTCCCCCAGTCGCCCAACACAGGAAGCTGCCCTTTTGTGTTGGGCTTTTTAACACTGACCACACACCACAGACCGCTTCACAAAGTGCAATAACTTTTAATGGTGACCTTCAGATTCTTGCTCTGAGATTCTAATGTTTTAGTCAAGTTAAGACTTGAAAAGGCCTCTCCTCCTTGTCCATGGGTTTTGCTTGGTTTGTCCAAGGGTTCTCAATAGGTAATACTTTCCGTTGAGTGATCAAGCGTCACTGTGCAAATAGAGAGAGACCTCAAAACTCAATTTTAACTACTTGCAGATGTCAACAAATCTGCACGCCCCATGTATTTGTATATCTCGGCTGTTTTTGCTCTAAGGGGTGCTTCCTCTGATATATTTAAACAGCAACAACATTAAATTTCCATGAATCAATCTTTTTCTCATGCAATCAGAATAAGTCCACACTGAGTACTGTATATAATTTGAATAATATTAGGTTGTTTCATTACTATATTGTCCCAAAATCTACCATTTAGTACACATACTGTATCTTAAAGATGTGAATCTTTCTCAAAAATAATTTTATATTGTTATCCATTTTTGTGAGACAGCACAATCCATGAGTGCACAGTAAATTGCTGAAAAAGCTTTCATCTGTTTCTGTCATTATACGGTCAATTGATTGAGCTTTCCAACCACAGCTACCAGCCAACATGTCCCTGCCTCACCCATGTCTTTCTTCCTTTCCTGCCTTTCCACTAGGGCTTCTAGTAAAGAGACAGAGCCTCATGGCCGACAAGTAACACCCCACCGGCCTCTGTTTACCAAACACTTGCCTGGTACTGATTATCGAGCCTGTACCAGACCACTCAATGTGTATACATTCACTGATAGTGTTTAGAGGGGGAGCTGCCCTGTGCAGCCTTCTTCTAAAGGCATCAGTGTGAAATGGACATGGCAGTAATCTGGGTGAGCGCTGCGGTGCATTCTTACATGACACTGACCTAAACAGTCTCCATAGCAGTGTGGGCAGGAGATGAAAAAAATGTGAGAGTGGAAGAGAGGAGGGGCATGAGGTGGTGTGCCCACACAGGGGCACTTTTCACAGGCTCGGTGTCTCCCACGCTTGGCCCAAGCCGCTGTTCTGTGTCAGGGCTTTGGTCTGTCACATCTCTGCCCTGTCCCTGGAGCTTCTTGTATGTCTGGCCTTGCTGTGTGCAAGCAATGCTTCAAAACACCTCCCTCTCATTGTCGTACCTCCTTTGCCTCAGACAGTGGGATGTGTGCAGCGTCTATGGATCAGATGTTCCCACACACCATGACGCATCGCTGAGCTGACGATAGGGCGGTCAGTCTCTGGTTGTCTCCATTGCTGCCCATTCTGGGTCATTATGCAGATGTTATGCAGACATATTTAGGCACATTAAAAGAATAGAAATGATATTGACAGATGCTTAATTGACATCACATTCAACAAATAGATGTATAAACGCAGCATTGTAAACAATGTGTGTGTGCATATTATCCACATAGTGCTCCAGACAAGCTATGACAGTGTTAGCACACAATGACGACTCTCTAACACTGTTGTGATGGAAGCACGGTAAAGACAAACATTAGGAAGAGGGATTGGTACTGGTAGTATAGCCTGGCACTCTATGGGACATCCTGGTGGAACAGTATAGCCTGGCACTCTATAGGACATCCTGGTGACACAGTATAGCCTGGCCCTCTATGGGACATCATGGTGGTAAAACACATCCTGGCTTTGCAGTGTTCACCCTAAGTGTAAGCGATGGGATTAGGGTTTGTGATTGTTGGCGGCATTGTGCATTCAGGGGATAGGCAGTGAAATCCTTTATTCAGCCACCACTACTTATCCTTGTCCCTGTGTTGTCTCATTCAAACAGAGGCGGCTTGCTCTACATGCATGTAATCTAGGTGACAAGAAAGGAAAGAATAAGAACTGAATATGTGTGAAGGGACTGGATACGGGGAGGTGGAGTGGTTTGAGGAGAGGATAGAAGACTGCCACGATGGAGATGGGGAACATGAAGGTGGAATACTGTAAGGAGGACTAGAAGTCTGCCGTGATGGAGATGGGGAATATGAAGGTGGATTAGGTTTGTCTTGGCAGCGAAGGTACATCATCTTTTTAAGTACATTTCAAAGAGGGGATGCAGCCTTGTAACGGCAGCACAGTGCACTTATGTCTGACATCAGCATGTGAATAATTCATCTTCAACTTCAGGGCTGAATTATTGATGTGTGAGGAGAACAGAGGGACAGGCAGAACAGACAACTAACTGGGTCTAGTCAACTCTGCTGGCTGGGTAGATGGAGGTTAGGCAGAATGATGCAATGGAGGGAAAGGCTGCTTTATCCTTATATTCCATATGTGTTCGTACTTTGAGGGATGTTATTCCCAATTATCCACAGACAACTATAATGAACTACGGTAACTAACCCAGAATAACCACAGGGTATACTGTAGCTACTGTCATCTGAAAGGCTCGGATGGGCGAGCAAGCCTCCATCAAAACATGGGAGAAATGGGGAGAGAGAGAGACAGAGACAGAGAAAGTGAGAGAAACTGAGGGAAAAAAGAGAAAAGGGTTAGAAAAATAGAGAGTGAGGCAGAGATTAGGTTAGATTGAGGAGCCTCCTGTCCTCAACCCCGGATGTGTTTTGGTTGGCCAGCCAGAGAGAGGCTGGAGGTGGAGGCTGTTAAAAGCAGGTCAGTGAGTCCCTGCAATGAGGGGACTGATGAGTGGAACACGACTGTACACATCTGTGTGTGTGTGTGTTTGTATGTGTCCGCATATGCGCATGTACATGTGTGTGTACGTGTGTATATGTGCGTGTGTGATTCAGATGCTCGAGGAGGCACAGGCCCAGACACTTGGAATCATTTAGTGAGAATGTCGAGTGTGGGAGGAAAAGAATGTGCGCCCAGATAAAAGAAAGAAAGTGAAAGAAAAACAGAGCGGTGAGAGGGAGGGGGAGTCGAGAGAGAGAGAGATAGACACCGATATGAAGAGAGAGAGCGAGGGCAGGGAGAGGAGAAGCTGTTGGGAGGCAGGGACGGGTGTGGGGGGGGTGCCACCTGAGAGAGAAACATTTGGAGTGGAGGAAGACAGGCGAGTTGAGGAGCGGGGGGGTGAAAGGAGGGGGTGGGGCTGGATGAAGAATGGAAGACAGTGGCAGGGAAGGAGGAAGGGAGGTAGGCAGCCCACTCCTTACCTACTGTTCTCCATTAAGCATATTCTTTTTTTTTCAAATGGCTTTTGCAGGTCTCGCTTAGGGGAACATCTATTCCTATCACAACGCTGCCTACACACCTCACTGTGACAGGCAGAGAGAGGAGGAAGACCGAGAGATGAGAGAGGGAGGCAGAGAGAGAAGGGAGGGCATGGGGGGTGGGTTCTCTACCAATGTACTGTAGAAGGAACAGAAATGGAGACACTGTGGAGTCTATGGTTAGTCACACTGTTTTTGTCTTGAGGAATTAAAATAATAAAAATAATAAATAATGGTAAAGCAGAGAAGATACATGAGTTAGGGCAGCAGACAAAAGACCAAACCCAGAATGCAAAACACCCACTTATATCCACCCCCTTCCAGACAGGACCCCATTTACTGGAGAAGTCTCACCCCCTCCTTTTCAAACAGGCTTTCTCGTCTGTTCTCTTTTTCCAAACCTTTCTTTCCTCCTTAATCCGGCCCCTGTTCCCTCCGGCCCTGCCAAAGTTAACAGCTCCATGTTAGCATCTCTCTATCTCCTACTCTCCCATTCTGTCAGTGTCCCCCCCAGACTCCGCCTCTCCCTCTGTGGAGGGTTGCACGTCAGGGTCTGCTGTCTGCACTGCCAGAGAATTCCAACGGAATACGAATGACATCCCAGCTTTTCCGAGGGAGTGTGGGCTGCACTCTGTAGCCCGGAGTGCGGGGGAACGGACACCTGTCCAATTTAGCTGCTGATCTAGACGTGGATGAAATCCTAAGGCTTATATCCCTGGGCTAGAAATGGGAAGAATTTAAATTAGCAGATTTATTTTTGCAGATTTTCCAATATTCTTCACACATAAGTTTATTACATTTTTGGGGGATCAATTTTTTTGTATCAAGGATCAAGTCTGGATACACTTGCCAGTAACGATTGGATTGACACAGGTTTAATGAATGGGTTTTAATGATGTTTTGTATGAAATGTGACTGCCCATGCACAGCATTGGCCTTGTGACCCAGTTGATGAGCTTTGCAGCAATGGGGGATACGATGAAAACAACACCAAATCAGCCACCATTGTTGGGTATTGACCAGACGATTCCCTAGCCAACACCAAGCCTGCAGGTCAAGATGTTTGCCATCCAAAATCAATTCACCAGAGTGTGCATCTCTATGGCCCAGCCTTATCTACCAGGAATATATGTGCAAGCTGCGAAAAAAAACTAAATCTAATGACAAATCACAGTTCCATTGATGGATGTAAAGCGCTATTGACTCACAAAGGTTGCCAAATGAACTGGCCAACCTGACCCCTTGGCCTGGCAGTAAGGCGGGCACATTCAATCTCACTTGACCCACTCAGCTTTCACCTCTGAACTTTGGCCAAGCCCATACAGCATGAACCTTCACCCCTGCAGATCAATGGCTCTTGACCATTGCCCTGGGCCAGGGGATCTGGTAGTGGGAAGGGACGATTTCTGATATGAGAGGACTGGCAGAGCCTGTAGGGCAATGGTTTGATGATGATGACGAAGATGAAGATGATGCTGGATTTCATAGTAGAATCGATCTGTTAGGATGAGATTTTAAGGGAAATAGAATGAGTATGCGTGTTCAACGATTTTATTATGCTGCTCATCATATTTCAAGTATTGCTCACTTTTACAACATAATGCTTAAAATAAACTAAGTTAAAGGGAACACCAATGAAATTATATGGTTACACTTTATTTGGAGAGTCTGAAATTCCATCTGTAGGTACTCTACAGATAGTTTGTTGATGATATGACTATCAACAAACTATCAACAAACTATCTGTTGATAATCAACTAAAATTGTAGTTTAAGGGTAGGGTTAAGTTTAGAATATGTTTTAGGGTAATGGTTAAGGTTAGGCTTAACATTAGGGAAGGGTTAAGGTTAGGATTAGGGTTAGGGTTAGTAGATAGTTTGTTAATATGTTGTTGATATTCTGCAGATAATCTGTAGAGCATCTGCAAATAATCTGTAGAGCATCTACAGATACAGTTTTGGACTCTCAAAATAAAGTGTTACCAATTATATAATTTGCCTATGTTCCTAAATTGTTTGAAGTAATTATTTGTCTGTCTCATTTGTCAACTCTCTCACTCAGGGAGAACAGTGTAGAGCTAGCGCGAGTGCAGATGAATGTGTTTGAATTTAACTTTGTGAAATAACAATCATTTGCGTGATTAACAAATGTTTTTTCACAAAGAAAACCCCCCAAATCGGGAAGCCCAACTGCTTTTGGTACATGAAATATACAATATATCTTTGTATAATAAATAAAAAATTAATTAACAAGTAAGGAGGTGTGCAGAGCCGATTCACATCTAGCAATATACGTTAGTGCATTTATATATTTTATACTGTATTTCAATCATGGATACAAATTCTGTGAAGTGTGCGTAACTAAGTTCTCCAACGAACATTTTCCTTTTTACTTTTGTAAACGATGTAATGAGAATAGAAGTTTAATTGATGAAAAAGCCACTGACCTCCGTCTCAACACCATTCTCCTATGAAAGTCACATTCCCGGTTGCTTAATTTGGTTTGTCAAAGAATGGGCTCTAATTGACATTGTCAAATTCATGGAAAACTATTCATAATGATATATAATAACAATTAATGGTTAAAAATGTTTTAAAGGCCAAGACGAAGCACAAAGCCAAACATTTTACACCTTTTGGATTTGAACTACAAACACTCACACCATATCTATGTTTCAACAGCTTGCCTGTCTGTGAAATAACTTTTTGTTTTGGATTTTCAGACTGTCATGTCAGGCAGCATTATGTAAAACAGGCAAGTGTGTGATCTAATGTAAAGCATCGGTCCGGGTAATGGGTGGAACCTTACAGTTTTTCTTGATTGCTTGAGCACATTTGTCCAGCCACACTTCCCTATTTTTTTTAATAGCACCCAGGCCAAAACTGTAACACGAGTTATGGTTAACATGAGTCATGTTATCAGCAACATGCTATGACTCTCAACAAATTAAGTACATGACACAATCTTCTGCTTGCATTAAAAGACACATGAAAAGTTATTTTAATCAATTATTAGCCCAATAAAGTTTTTCTAAATTTCTAATACAATTTTTATACCGGAAATTCATTCTTAAAAGCTAAGCCTAGTTGTTTAATTTCAAATATTAAAATAAAATATGGAGAAAATTGTACGAGGTTTAATTGAATTCCCTATTTTATACCTCATTTGTACATACATCATCTTTTTTATTTTTTGCCTTTTGTTCTTACATATCATTATATGCAATTGCAAGAAATATTATTTGAATGATTCACAATTTTAAATCTCAGCAGTCTTTAAAATGACATTCAGGAGGTGATGTCAGTACTGCATCTTCCTCCACCTAAGATTGCTAGTAAGCCTAAGCTACTACTAACCAGGCTTAGTTAGCCTAAACTACTACTAACCAGGCTTAAGCCGCTTTCCGACCGCAGGGATTTTTGCAGTTCCTAGAACATAACGTTCCTATAACCCTTTTTTTCTTGTGTTCCGATAAAAGAAATTGCGGGATTATTTAGTTCCTCGCACCGCCGTTCCTATAACCTTTTTAGCTCCTACTCCAGAGCAGGGTCTTTCCATTCTCCCTTTTCCTAGGTCTACGTTGATTGGTCCAACTTATAAATTACGCCGGTCGCTTCGTTTGTCTGTTGCGTATAATACTATGCTGAAGCCTTTGTCTTTTGTGTTTCTGTGTTAAGTAGCTACTCAATTTCTATGACTCCAGCTTAGTTTTTAAACGCAGCGGTTCAAACTCCGTTATTAGGACATTATCAACACAACATTATTTTTATAAAATTTTATTGGATGTCGTTTTCAGCCTTGTAATCTGAAAGAACAGCAAGCCGCGGTAGGTTTTCAGCCCAGCACTACTTGGGCTGAAAACAACCAGATCATCTGCATACATAAGATGATTTACACACTTATCTCCAATCATACACCCAGTGTTACAAACATTAAACTGTGAAATGTTGTATGTAGCGCTACACTAAAGTCTAGTGACGACACTATAAAAGCCTGTTGCGGTGCTTGCGTCACTCCCTTATCCCTCCTACCAGTTCCTATGGCCACTTGACCAGTGCGAATGCAAAGAGCAAAACCGGTTTTGGGGGAGAGTAGTTAGTAGAACTGTTTAGAAGTGGACTGTTCCTATAACTACGTTCCTGTAACTGCTTGGTCGGAAAGCGGCTTTAGTTAGCCTAAGCTACTACTAACCAGGCTTGTCATTGTCTAAATGACTAGGAGAAACACAGCCATCACCATAAAGGTGTAACTCTCCCCAGAGGGCTATATACCCCATAGCAATTTGCCCCCAGCCCACTCCAATATAATACCACTTTATTGAAAAAGTTGTACATTTTTTCTCTCTAGAGCAGTAGATTCGTTATTTTAAAGCTTTCCTTATGTACATTAAAAGCAAATATATAAATGTAACTTCATTGAAATATATTTACAACGTTTTAAAAATATAAAAATATTAGATCAATTTACCTCAAAATAATTATGTGGGAATATCTTCAAAAGTTGTGATTAAACAAAGGGCTATTTTATTTAAGCCAGGTCAATGCCAGCTAGGTAAAGTTTTGATGGATAAATCTGGTGCCATTATCTGAAAAATAGAAGGGAGGGCAGTTACCCAGAGAGGCTGGTTACCCCATCTTACCCTATGTTCTACAGATTTTGGAAGCTGCTCACTGAAAGAGAAAGTAGTTCTGTTTTCACTCAGTGGAATTCTACACAGTGAACCTTTAAGTTAATCATGTCAAACAAAATGAAAACATTTTATTCATAGCTGATACAAACTACCGTCTTGAACGTGAACATGTCCAACACTTTTGTTCACACTTTTTCAATCTTCAATTAGTGTTTCAGTCATGCATAAAAGAGGTAATCTCTGAATTGAAATTTGCAAGAACAATAATGTGTTATAGTTTAATGTGCCATGTTAAATCAAAACAATTTTGGATTCCTTAAGCGAGAGTGAGTGGAATGCTGTCTCCGGATCTCTGTGCAGATAGACAGACCAGCTGGTCTGACTGGGGAACAAAGACGAAAGCCTGGCTGGTGTTACAACACCCATGAGTCACTGCCACCAGTGGGTCAGAACACAGAACAGCACCCGTCTCTGATCGCAGCCTGTCTAGCCCTGGACATCTGGACCCAAAGACACTTTTTGACCATGATTAATGTATTTGTCGATTGCTAAGACAATTAGAATGAGGTCTGGTTGATTTTCATCATAATCTAATTACCACAAGTGTATTATTTTTTTGCAAAACACTAAGTCATTAACAGCAAGTAATATTTCACTCCTTCCAAAAAGCAATTTGAAGCAAAGCTAATTCAAATAAAACAGTAGAGACAACACTGCAAAAGATGCTTCATATTTTTGTGTCTTGGTCTTTTTGGGTTGGTTTGTTGGTGGATCGGCAGCTGTCAGGGTGGTTGGATAGACTACGTTGATGGGAGGGTTTGGGAGGAGAATTGAGGTGGGTGACTAGATGGTTGGACTGGGTTGAGGCGGGGAGTATCAGTATATTCTGTTCATTGTAATGTACAGTACCATTATCATCGTAGGAAGATGATACCAGCTCATGCTGTTGTTATATGTTTACCTGCAATTCATGTTACATATTATTCAAGTTTCAATGTACAGTCAGAAAATATAGCCTCAAATGTTGGTTCAAATATCTGGCCCAGGTCAAATACTGAATGTTGAGTCTCTGACAACATGGAACAGACCTTTCCTTCTTTTTCTGCTTGCTACTGATACATGCTTTATTTTCTATTTCTTGGCACACTGTCAACCTAACATGGCTGATGTATTTAATTCACAACTATTCTACAATATTTGTAGAAAATAAACTATATATGTTACTTTTTGAAAGCCTCAAAACAGCCTCCTTGTTTGTGAAGACAAAGGTTTAGACCATGTTTTGGGCCGTGTCCATCTACTGAAATATATTGCTCGTCCGTGCACTCAAACATCCTATTTCATCTCTGAAATACAATTTTCACCAAAACAATTTTATTTTTTCCCTTCAATAATAAATGATCATTTGTCTATTCTTGCACTGTGTGGATGCTGATTGTTTCCTGTTCAGGGACTTCAGATGAGAGATCCAGCTAACACTCTTCCCTGACCCAACAAATTATTTTAAAGGTTGGTCCAGTTTGCTCTGCTTCTATTCCATGCAATACATTTTAATGCAAAGTGTTATGCAAGGTGGAAACAGTAGCCAGAAGTACAGCATGAAGGCCTACTTCAAGCTGAGCATAGGTCAGTAAGTTCCTCACTTGTTCAAATCTGACTCATCCTACTTGTGTGAATCTTGTCTGTCTCCTCTCATTCTCTAGGCCGTCTGTTGGGCTGTCGGTCTTTGGTGTAAGAGAGAGCAGAGTCCCTCTCACGAGATGAGAACCATGACTCACACCCAGCCAGACTTGTGGCTCGCAGTGCAGTGAGTCAGAGGAGTGAGGAAGAGCAATGAGGATGGGGGGGTAAGAGAGAGATGAAGAGATGGCATGTGTTCACCTCAACCACCCTGGGCATCACTGAGGAGCAGCTGGCCATGAATAAATGAGTGGCGTAACCCCCTCCACACTCCACATACCCACACCCCAACAAACATGTCCACATTGGCACCATATGGGACAATGCAAGCTAAAATATTGGCCAACGTAAGCTGCACATCCACGATGGCCACTGAAGAACTGGCCCAATGGGGCCGAGTGTGGGGAACCCACAAACTGTGTATGTTCCAGCAAACATGCCCATATAACAACAAGGTAGTCAGAGGTTGAAATATTGTACCGAATTGACTGGCAAATTAGGCCAATAACCATTTGCTAATCCAATATACGCTATTTATCCAAAAGTATGTTGACACCCATGATGGAGGAGGGATAATGGTCTGGGGCTGTATTTCAGGGTTTCGGCTGGGCCCCTTAGTTTCAGTGAATGGTCATCTTAATGCTGCAGGATACAAATATATTTTAGACAACTGGGTGCTTCAAGGTTTGTGCCAAAAACTTTGTGAAGTCCTTTTCCTGTTCCAGCATGACACACCTCAGCAGTGTGAGAAGCCTTGATGACGCAGGCCTTTTTATTTGTGAAAATACATTTTTTGTGAAAATGAAAATGAAATTGTTGCGAGGCGTGCAATTATCATCTAACATTAAGGCACAATGCACAATCTTGTCTGGGAACAAAAAGTTATGAATACATGCAGACGTCATGTATCAGGTGCTGGCCATAAATGTGTTTCTACACAACCAATTAGAGAAAGATAGCTGGAGACATTTAAATAACTCCATTAAAAGCCACAATGCACAATCTTGTCTGGGAACGAAAAGTTAAGAATGGGGGCGGACTTCATGTACTGATTCGATTACTTAAAAACTGTGGCTGGCTAGAATATCTACATCGGCAATATTTTATTTGTGGTGAGTGAATGTTAAAAGTAGCGACAGGTCTTATATCTTCATAGCAGTACACATCAAACAGGTCGGAACAATCACTCACAAGGATGAACAAAAAAACTGCCTATATACACACAAATGACGAGATACCAGACAGGTGTGCACAGGTAATGATGAGGGTGCGGACCAGGGGGGTGGCATCAGAAGGCTGGTGACATGCCAGCATGGGGAGCTCCAGGACAGGGAGACGTGACAGTAGCCCCCTCCCCCACCAACATGCCTCTCTAGCAGCAGGACCACAGCAGCATGACCACAGGAATCTACTTACTTCCTAGTTGGTCCATTCCACCTGCCATTTGGCCTCAGGATGGAAACTGGAGGTGAGAATTACCATAAGCCTCAGCTTCTTTATAAAGCACTTCCAGACACGAGAGGTAAACTGGGTCCCCGGTCTGACACAATATTCTCTGAGATGCCATATTGCTGGAAGAAGTGAGTGAACAGGGCCTCCGCAGTCTGCAGAGCTGTGGGGAGACCGGGTAGAGGTAGGAGTGGGAACCAGTCTACGATGGCCAAGATCACAGTGCATCCCTCAGAGGGAGGGAGGTCCATCAGAAAATCCATGAACAGGTCTGACCAAGGGCATTTGTCGAACCAGAAGATACATTAACCTCCATGCAGGAAGGTGTTTCTGTGCTTTCCTCCTGGTACACACTGAGCAAGAGAAAACAAAAACCCTCACATCCAGCCAGGTAGGTGATCTTGTGACCAATACCCAGATGACCAGAGGAAGTGGTGGTGTGCGCCTAGCACAAAAGCCTGTCCTGGGCTAAGATATACACATACTGGCAATCAGCAGAACACTACACAAGCGCAGGATCTGTGCACAATGCCAGCTGAATCTCAGTATCTAGCTCCCATACAACTGGAGCCTACTCTCCTTCATACTGGCAGAATAAAGCATCAACATTCGTGTTCTCGCTGGCTGGGATGTAGGATAGAGTGACGGTGAACCTGGCTAGGAACAGGGAACACCTTGTCTGGCGCAGGTTCAGCCTCCTTACTGTCTAGATGAACTCAAGGTTACGGTGGTCATTTCAAATGAGAAAAGGGTGTTTAGGCCCCTCAAGCCAACAGCTCACAATCACCAACATCGTACTTCTATGCAAAGGGCGTCAGCTTCCTTAAAAAGAAGACACAAGGGCGAAGCTTGGCCAGTATACCGGTCTATTGCAATAGAACTGCCCTCACCCTGTCTCGGAAGAATCCACCTCAACCACTAACTGCAAAGATGGATTAGGGTGAGCCAACACAGGAGCCAAGAAGAACAGGTCCTTCATCAGTGTCGCAAACTTGACAAATCCACAAATTAATCTCCAGAAATAATTGCCAAAACCAAGGAACCGATGTAATGTTTTCACTGTGGTTGGGGTCGGCCAATTACATGTGCTCCACCTCCATCTTCACTTGTGTCATGGAAATGCGAAATCTCAGAAAGGAAACTGATTGCTGAATGAAAAAGCACATCTCAGCTTTGACAAATAAGTCATGCTCCAGCAACCTTTTGACCAAAGAGAGAAGCACATAGCATATACACATAGAGTATAAGTCGAATCTCATTGAACAAACCACCCAATGAAAACAGTATTTTTAAAGAAAATAAAAAACGGAGTTTCAAACAATTTTATAGGTTTAAATAACTAAAAATGGTTATTTGATGAATTTGCAGCATTAGGAAGTCATATTTACTGAAGTCAAAAGCTATTGCAATCAAACACATCCTAACAGGACAAGTTACATATTAACATAGGACACCTTCTTCTTTAATATCACCTTCAGAATTCTTGCATCCATTGAACTTGTGAGTTTATGGAGAGTTTCTGCTTGAATTTCTTTGCAGGTGTCACGATTCCGCCTTCACATGTCTACAGAAGATCGGAGTCTCCAGAATATTGACATGTACTGCGCTCATCTCACCTATTTCCCTAGGGGATGCCGTTATGCACAGTCTACACAGCTGTCTAGGATTTTAATCATGTGCCTATATAAACTAGGACTTTTCTAATGAGTGTTGTGCTTAATTACTTACGTTGTGTTGAAACTCTGCCCTATTTTTTATTTGTATTCCGACTGCACAGAATTTACAATTAATACTCTGTAAGTATTTTCACCTCGCAATTGCTTCCTCTCATTACTTTGGGAAATCATCACAGAATTAAGCATCTTTTTCATGGAAGCAGCAGGTGAGCAAACAGGATTTAATCAACCAATGGAGGAACAGGAGCAACGCCTTGACCAACATACCCAACAGCTGGCTCAACTCGGTTGGGCGATGCGAGAAGTATTGGAGACGCTCCGCACTCTTCAGCTGTCTAAGAATCCGAATCCCCCCGTTCCGATGGGTGCTGAAGCCATGGCTGCTGCTCCTGCTACAGTACCATCTTCTGGGTCACCCATGGCAATACCCGAGGGCTACGACGGTAAGACCTCTCAGTGTAGTGGGTTTTTGCTTCAAGTGGCACTCTACCTAGCACAGCAGACGTCTCAATATCCATCCGACAGGGCTAAAATTGCATTAGTTGTCTCGTTACTAAAAGGAAAAGCATTACAGTGGGCCATGGCTATCTGGGAAGGAGGTGAAGCCGCTCCTACCTCCTATGTAGTCTTTTTGACCAGATTCAGGGCTGTGTTCGACCATCCACAAGAGGGGAAGGATGGAGGTGAACGCCTGTTGAAGGTACGACATGGGGGTGGTTCCGCCTCTGAGTATGCGTTGGAATTCCGCACTGTGTCTGCATCAGCGGGATGGAATAAGCGCGCGTTGCGCACCAACATATCGCAGAGGGCTCCGTTAGGACATCAAAATAGAGCTAGCCTTTAGGGATGATGATTTGGATCTCGATTCCCTGATCGCCACTTCCATCAGGTTGGACCATGCTCAGGGAAAGATGTCACGGTTACACCGGTCCTCAATGCACATTCTCTTCTGGCTCCTCTCCTCATCCATATGACCTGGAGGACAGCCCCATGGAAATTGGTGGAACACCGTATCCGACAGACCATTCAGGAATTTCCAACAATTCTCGTTCTCGACGCTATCGGCCACGCCCTGCCCAAGTAAGGGCCACACGCTCCTTTACAAATGGTGAACTGTTCCAACTGAACGTGTGCATTGCTGTATGGCTTTGAAGCATCTTGATCCAGTTTGCCCCTTCGTTGTGGAAGTGGACGCGTTAGAGGTGGGCGTGGGTGCAGTCCTTTCACAGCACCAGTGTTAGCAGAATAAAATGTATCCCTGTGCGTTTTTCTCTAAAAACTTTGGCGTGGGAGATCGAGAATTGTTAGCGGTGGTTCCAGCACTGGGAGAATGGCAGTGATTCCGGTAACTACTCTTATCTGACCACTTTTTTCAGTAACGAGTAATCTAACGCGTTACTATTTCCAAACCAGTAATCAGATTAAAGTTACTTTTCCAAGTCACTGTGCGTTACTGTCATTTTCCTTAGTGAAAAATGTATAGTTTTGCTTTCTTCTTGCGTTTTCGGGAGTGAAGTCACGTATGCGACAAGTCACATTTTCAGCATGAGGACAGTCGGAGCCAGTGCTAGCTAGGCAAGAAGCGTTTGCCTAGCAACACTTATGCCAGCAACACAAACTCGGATTTTCCTTTTCAAAATAATAGCGCTAATAATTCGATATAATAATCATTGTTAATTCATTGCAAAGATAGGTAGTGTGTCCATGTTCATGTGTTGCTAAAATTAGAGTCTGTCAGATGAAACAAAGCTTCACTCATTATCGCTCCTGTACTCTGGGAAGTAGACACGGCTATCAGAGAAGCTCAGATGACGGATCCGGCTCCTCCTTCCGCTCCAGTTGATCGCACATATAGTATGTTCAAGTGGGCCCTTGTGGAAAACTACAGCCCGAGTTGTAGTAAGAAACTCTGACAATGGGATGCACAGTCCCTGGGCAAGGACAGATGGACGGACCCTGGACTGTCGGTGGGAGCTGGGACTGTTGGTGGTGAGGCTACAGCAGAAGCAGCGGATGTGCAATCATTGGGAGAAGCCCTCTCCAATCGGCCCGCAGCCTGTAGGACTCGCTCCATCACTAAGGTGACTCTGGCCAGCATATTCCTATGTTCTTGGATTCTTCCAGCCACGCTAGCCAGCTCAGCCCATCCTGCTGGCTCCACGATTTAGTTGAGTGATTCTGTAATGATGTTAGGTAGGAAGCAGGAGCCAGACGCAGGACATGAGCAACTGAAATTAAAGGTATATTCAGTTGGAGAAAAACAATGCTATAAAGAGCAACATTTATTTTTATTCCATACTTTATTCCTACTGACAACATTAGTTCCAAATTCAAAAAAATTGTCATTCAGAGCGTTTATTTGAAGAAAATTATAAGTGGTCAAAATAACAACAAAGATGCAGTGTTGTCAGACCTTGAATAATGCAAAGATAATAAGTTCATATTCATTTTTAAACAACAAAATACTAATGTGCTAGTTAGGAAGACTTCAGAAATCAATATTTGGTTGAATAAAAATAATAATTCTATAATAATAATAATTGACATTCATGCATCTTGGCATGCTCTTAACCATCTTTCACATTGATGTTGGGTTACATAATGCCACTCCTGGCACCAACTTATAAGCAGCTCTGCTTTGTTTTATGGCTTTTGACCATTGATATTGCTCTTGATCACATTCCAGAAGTTTTCAATTGGTTTGATTTAAGAACAATGTGCAGTTGCCTATGAGGCCCCGAATTCTTGCAGGTGTTATAGTTGCTCATTTGTCTTGGCAAAATGGCTCCAGGTCATACAAAGTCTTTGCATGAACCACACTTTTGATATCTCCCCAGAGTGGATCAATGATATTAAGGTCAGGAGACTGTGATGGCCACTCCAGAACATTCACCCTTTTCTGCTATAACTACTGGAAGGTCACCATGGCCTTAGGGTCATTATCGTGCAAAGGCGTGGGAAGGGGGGTGCTGAGGGTGCCGCAGCACCCCCTGTTGGTAGGAGCTAGATTCCTTTTTTATAATTACTGTACTAATTAGCAGTCTGACATGATTTATATTTTTGTATATCAAATATAGCAAAAATGGGTTGTGGATAGGTTTTAAAATAGCCTACAACATTTTTTTACAAGCTAACCTCTGTGGGGTTGGGGTACATGCAGTGGAGTTGGAGTGGCGGGTGCTGTCATATAATTGTGGAACAGTCAAAATTGTGGCTGCCAAGGACTTTTCCAAAACTCACCCATACACTGCAGTAAAATGAAATTTTTAGCTGTCAAAATCCGAAACATTTCCTGGGGGGAGAAATCGTCCGACATCCATTATTTTGTTATTTAGCACCCCTGGTCAAAAATAGGTTCCCATGCGCCTGTTGTCGTGCTGGAAAGTTGAAGAGCATCATATGCGCAGCTTTCCTGCAGAAGAATGCAAATTGTCTGCCAGTATTTTCTGATAGCATTCATCTTGCCATCAATATTCACAAGGTTAGGGATGGTGTTCTTTTCAATATAGGCCTTATTGACCCCTCTCGTCACTCCAAATTTCAGTGTGCCAGGAGCTGTGAGGCATGTCAAGGTGCTGTCAGGGCATAATGTAACCAGGCTTTTCTGTGGCACTGGCACAGTAAAAGTTTCTTTCTGGCAACTCGACCATGCAGGTCATTTCTGTTCAAGTATTGTCGTATTTTTCTTCTTGAAACAACCACAACGTCTTTTTCCAGAGCAGCCTGATTTTCTCTTGAGGTTACCTGTGGGTTTTTCTAATTGAATTTAGGTTGAAATCTTTCTTCGTCTACCTGACATTGACTTGGTATCAAGAGATCCCTGAATTTCCACTTCTTAATTAGAGATTGAACAGTACTGTCTGACGTTTGCAAAGCTTTGGATATCTTTTTATACTCTTTTTCAACATTAAACATTTACAGTACCTTTTTACGCAGGACTTTTAACAGTACTTTTCTGCTCCCCATGGCTCAGTATCTAGACTGCTCAGTGCATCCACATTAGCGCTAACTAACTCATTGACTATTCATACACAGACACTAATTGCAATTTAAAATGCCACAGGTGTGGGAAATTAATCTTTAATTGCAATTTTAACCTGTGTGTGTCACCTTGTGTGTCTGTAACAAGGTCAAACTTTCAAGGATATGTATACTTTTGATCAGGGCCATTTGGGTGATTTCTTTTATCAGTATGGTTTACAAAGGAGCCAAACAACTATGTGATGATTAATGGATTCACATGATCACAATCCTTACATAAGTCAGATTTTTTGCATGAACAGTCATATTGTCAAAATCAATGCTGAAATTTCACATTTTCTGCCAAGGTATGCAAACTTACGAGCACAACTGTATATATATATATATATATATACAATGTGGTATATATAGTTTCCAGTATATTCTGAATCCTGAAGCCCAAGCAGGCTGAAAATAGGCCATGGTGAAACAGAGGCCCTCCACAACATCTGCTAATTATCTGGCAGATAACAGGCTAGGCGGTGGATCAGAGCTCGAGTCTCACCGCTGTGGGAAAGGAAGAATGGCACAGAGAGAACCGTGAAAACGTGTCAATAACTGACAAAGTGTGTTCCAAAAACAAAGCATCCTAGTGCAGTGTGGGCCAGAAAAAGGATCAGTCTGTCATAAACACAGAGATTTATTTGATCCGTATGTGCCGTGGAGAAACAACCAGGGCCTAAAAGCCCAGACCAGCCTTCCAACTGCATTGGCAGGCATCACAATATCCTTGACAGCCGTTCACCCCCCTTCACCTCTCCTCCTCCACTTCCTCTCGTTCTCTCTCAGACCCTGCATCCCTCGTTCTCCTCTGCTCTCAGAGAAGGAAAGTGAAACTAATTTCCATACAAATGGAGTGTGAGCCTACAGCCCAGGGACCCTGTGGAATTGCAAATATTTCATACTTTGCCTAGGAGACTGCTGCTATTACTCCTAGGCCATTACCCTCTTCCTCCCTCCCTTCCCCAATCTCTCCATCCCCAGTGATCACATTCCTGGCCCCACAGGGTGTCCAGTGTTTGCAGGGTCAACACCGGTGCCCGGGCACAGCTTGCCTGGCATTGCCCTCCACACAGGCTAAGTGCCAGTTGTGGAGACATTCACTGCAGTAATGATGATTAAACAAGCTAAGAGCTTTCCCTTTTGCTCCGGCCCCGTGATACCGTCCTTCCAGCCACTCTGAGGCTACCAGGTGACCGTCTCATCTTTCCCAGGTCTCTGTTTCCCATTTGTGAGCAAATGGAGATGGATGTGTTATTATAATAATTTTTTATCATTTCCCTCTAACTTTGTCATCGGGTGTAACAGAGCGAGGACATGAGAGGCCCAGATGGTCAGTGTGTAAGGCAGTTAGTAATAGTTAGCCAATTTGCCCACACTGCCAGCAGCTCCGATTACATGATCTAATTCTCCCACTGTTGGCCCTTTGTCCCTCTCTACCACTTATACCACAGCACCCGCACATGCGCCAGTGATGAAGGGAGAGAGGGAGTGATGTGAAGGGCAGATGAACTTGGTCTTCATTCACGTGGTTGTGGAGCAAAAGAGAGGGCGCTGCAATGCACACTTTGAAGACACTGCTGCTTATTCAGGAAGCTTTATTTTTTCCAACAGGGGAGCCACATAAAAATTGAATGAAGATTTTAATAATTCAGTCTTAGTTTTCAGCAAGAAAACAGGTTTTCTGGGACGATAGAGAAAATCAATGCAGCTTCCCTGTCTTCTCATGCATGTACAGCAGAGAAAGTGGATTAGAGACAGAGAATGTGTGTGTGAGTGTGTGTGTGGGCTGTGTGTGTGTGTCAAGGTGTGTAAGCGAAGGTGCACAGTGTGCGTGTGTGGTGTGAACGTCAGCAGTTTGCATGACGGGCGATGCTGCTCTTACTCAATATGTGTCCCCTGAGGCACAGGCTTCACTCCTGCAGAGGGGACAGTCATGTAGAGATGTGCAAACCTCACCGGGCCAAGACAAAGATGCCGCGCAACACAAACCAGAGCACATACAGAGAAGGCTGCCCATAGTATTGACTCCATCTTATTCACAACCAGCTTGCCTTGGCCATCAATTGCTATTCTGAAGGCGATGCATTAGCTGAATACACACAGAACCTAATTAGCAGTCCTGTCAAAAAGACTGGAGAGATTGGAGAGACAGCCAGGCAGACATTTGGTGTACGATCTAGTTTTTAATGCCAGCACTCCAAGGACTTGATACACTAACTACGGCTGTCTCCCACTGAACCCACGGAGAACTAAATATAAAAAACAATACATGTAACTAATATGGGCCGCGCACAACGCCTGCTCTCCACCTCTCTACGCGCTCGCTCAGTGCTCCCATGGGCGGGAATGCAGCGTTGTCTGTTGTCCTCCACAGTAATTGACAGACGGGAGTTAAAATAGAGGCTACAAGACCATGTGGGCATGTAAGCTCATAAATGGTTTCAGAACACTTGAACTCACAGTTAGGAGTATTTTTGGTGCTGTGACGTGAGATGTGGGACACAGAGATGGTGGGAGGGGCAGCTGTTGCCTCTGGTTTTATTTGACTTGTTTAAAGGGATTTTGTGTAGAAGAACTCGATGTTGCTGGGAAGGGAAAGAACGTAGCTTTGACAGATGAAGGCTGTTGGTCGTATTTGGTGGTACACAGCTCTCCAGAGGGAGATAGCAGTCAACATGGACTTCCTGTGATTGTGGAGGACAGGCGCTGTGTGAGCATGTGGGTGGCACATCTGGCACCGGGATCTGAGCGTGACATCTTTGATGTTTGTGCGTGTGTGCGCGCGTTCGGCTGTGAATGTGTTTTTGCCGAGAGGGTGAAGTGTGCGCGCTTAGGCGTTTGCATGCGTGCGTTTACGTGTCCATGTCTGTGCATGTGTGTGAGAGATGGGGGAGGTTGTACACCTCTAAGATGAGCACTGTGTCATACAGACATAACCAGGGTAGAAGAAATCATGTCGTTTTTCACAATAATAAATGAGTCGGTTGAAGTAACCGAAGGCAAGGTAATACAAGGTTAATAATCTGCTGTTATTTCCCACTGCAGAAGTAAACAATTTCCTCAGTTTATTTGCCTTCTTCTATTCCCACAGGATGAAAGGAGAAGCAGGACAGAGGCAGAGAGAGGGGGAGGGAGGGGGCAGGAAAGCGAGAGAGAGGCCTAAGGTGGTCCAGCTGTCTAAGTCACTGCCACTGGTGCACATATGAGGGGTCAGATGGCTCAGTGGGAGGTCAGAACATTGCCGGTTTGATTCCAGAGTGAACCAAATGTCATTGTGTACTTAAGCAAGGCACTTTATCTAAGCTTCTTGGGGAAGGTCCCTGTGCTTATATACGAGCATCTTTTAAATGATGTAAATGTAAAAAAATAATATTTAACGCTTCAACATGGCTCTAATGCCAGTCTACTCCTATTTCCGCACACTCTGTTATATCTACACCTCCTCTTTCAAAGAAGCTTAAAATGCTCCAACATACATCATAAAAACAATGATAAAAAAACAAAGCAACAAAGAAGGCAGGAGAATGGGCGAGAGAGAGAGAGAGAGATGACAAACGAATGATGTTCCAATCCCACTCCGTCTCCCACCTCCCATCCTGCTGGGAAAGAAACGGCTCGACCCACGTCTTTCCTTTTCCTCTTTTCTCCCTCTCTCTCTCTCAATCTTTCTCTCTTTTTCTCTCTCTCTCCCTCCCACACCTTTGCCCATTGTGCAGGTCAGGAGTCATCGCTGCCTCCAAGCAGCCCCCCCCACTCCTCCTCACTTTCATTCATCCATCACTTCCTACAACTGACAGCAGCTGTCGGCCCACTCTCTTATCACTCCTCTATTTCTCACAGAAGACACCATGAACTTTATTGATTTCCAAGTGTTTTTTGTATTTTTATGTGAATATTGTATTGTGTTAACATATTTTGATGCTATCCGTGTATTTCTAGGAGGTAGTATTTTAATAATCATAAACCTATCATTATCCTAATTCCTCACTAAAACCATGCGGTTCCACATGCTGGCTCTCGTGCATTACCTCATTCGGTGCAGGTGTGTGTCGTGCATTACCTCATTCGGTGCAGGTGTGTGTCGTGCATTACTTCATTCGGTGCAGGTGTGTGTCGTGCATTACCTCATTCGGTGCAGGTGTGTGTCGTGCATTACCTCATTCGGTGCAGGTGTGTGTCGTGCATTACCTCATTCGGGGCAGGTCTGTGTCGTGCATTACCTCATTCGGTGCAGGTGTGTGTCATTTGTCACACAGGGTCTTATAGTGTGTGCCTACCATGCCATACAGGTGCTTCACAGAGTTACCTTCATCGCAGAGCTGAACTACCAAGCACACTACACCACCCGCTCATCTTTTTTATTTTATTTTTTTATTTTTTTATTTAACCTTTATTTAACCAGGTAAGTTGACTAAGAACAATTTCTTATTTACAGCAACAACCTGTAGCATATATATCTCCCAACATCATATTGACACTGTAGTCTAAGCCGCTGAAATTACTCCCTACGCCCTAGTCAGTTCTGGAACATTCTAGTTCCAAATTAGAAGAGTATAAAAAACTAAAAGTGTTTCAGCCCAGAAGGATGTGTCCCTACACATTCTATTTTACCTAAGCCCTGTGTGATTTTGATCTAAATAGTTCACTATGAAGTAAGGTCATGTGAAACGTGTGGACTAGAGTAGAGCACACTGATGGGAGACTGGTTCCGACTGTATTTGTCCTACCAGGCAGGGCTCTGGCAGTGTCATATCCAGTGCATTCTGGCTGAACATGGTAGGTCGCTGGATGCATGTCGGGGCGGGTGATGCGGTATGCAAATATGCGCTGGTTGCCGTGGTTGCAGCAGTGGTTGCGTGGCATTCAGTAAGAGGCGTGTGACAGGTAACACCTAGCTACTCACCCTGCTGGGAAAGATAATGGAAGGAACTCGAGAGAGAAGTGCCACACCACCTTGTACTAGGAAAACTGTTTGTGTGTGTGTGTGTGTGTGTGTGTGTGTGT
>JACXGM010014288.1:0-22238 GCA_016801145.1 Umbra pygmaea
TAATATTTAGTTTTTTTGAGAGATGATATTGTAAGCAATTTAGGCAATAAAAATTTGGTTTTTCAGAAAATTAAACCAAAGTATTGTACATTATTGCCCTTCAATAAAACAAAGTATTTCTTAGCCGATTACTCGATTAATCGATGGAATGATCGATAGAATACTCGAATACTAAAATAATCGATAGCTGCAGCCCTAAGCAGCACATAAACCTGAAGCTGCAACCCAGACCACTGGATCAACCAAGTCCACAAAAATGAAGTTTTGAAAACAATGTAAGTTCAGCAGAGGAAAATGTATTACTTTCTAATGGAGGAGTTCTGCTTGCTGACTGACAGCGCTCTGGCCTTCTTCGACGTTGTCGGAGGTTTCTTCGATCTGCCCTGATAAAAACAAGGAAGCAAAGGTGCAGCTTAAACCTGACCTAAAATTTTAGACATTAAAATAGTTTTCCCTATAAAAAACAACTTGGCACAAAAACACATTGGTCAATTGGAGTGGTTTGGGGGAAAAAGTAGAATATTCTGAAAGAAAACAAAACTCCAGCACCAACCTTCTTTGCTTTGGTAATCACAGAGTTCTCTTCATCCTCTGAGCTCATCCTGGCTCCACCACGTGTTGACGCTGCTGCAGGGAAGCAGATGTGGGTTGATTCAATGAACAAACATGCAGCTTCTCTGACTATGCGCGGAACCTTCCGCACAAGGTAGCGCAAATTGGCATAGCCCGGTATATGGGATAGACAAGTCGTATTATCTACCTTGCCAAGTCGCTCTCCAGCGACGCCATGTGCAGATCAAGCTTCTGTAAATTCAATTACGGAAGTGTAGTTTGTGAACTTAATCATCCCGAGCATGATCTGACTAAAGCCTTGTTTGGATGAGCAGTACAAAAAGAATATGGCTTCACTATCCCCCATCTGTCGAGGACTGGTTGTGGAGCTGCTGACGTAGCAGGGTGAGTGGGGAAAATTGGACAAAAACAATTGGGAGGGGAGATTTCTTTTAAAAATAAATACCAAAAAAACAAAACACACATTAGCCCCTTTTCCATTACAGGACCATACTGTGCAGATTGTGTTCCCATCTATACCCAGCCAGCTGGAGAGCAGACTGTACAGCTCTATATCAGAGGAAGAAAATAGTATGTGTAGGGGATGAAGCGGCCCGGTGGGGTGGTGTTACAAACTGAGAAATTCAACAGCCAATGTTGGTTGGTTTCTTTACTTCAATTGATGCTTTTCCTTTAAAATTCTAAATAAACTTTCCCTTATATGCACTATAATGCATACTATCATTAAATAAAAACAGCAATGGGTACAATGATTAATTGTTTTATTGATTATTTTCCCATTTAAAAAGATATTGCAGCAATCACATGTCTGTCTTTGATAACTGTCATGGATTTTAGGCGTTGATTTTGGGTGTAACAAAACACTACATAGCTTAGGAAAACATGAATAATATTTTTTAATATCAAGAAATTGGGTTTACAGCTTTGTAAGAGAGTAAAAAAGGAAGTACCCTTCTCAAAAGTGCCATTCTGCACCCCTATTAAACTGAAATACTTGTTTTGCAAACATTCATTTGAATCAGATTTACAAGTTGCCTTAAAATGGCAACAACAATACCAGGCAACTTGTAAATCTGATTTTTGAGGCATACAATTCTGTATATTGTTGAGGCATACAATTGTTTTCCTCCCTCTATATGCATTGCGTAGATGTGCAAATTCTCTCTCCCCCACTGTCATTAACAAACTAATTAAATGCTCAGATTGTTGAAACAACCCGATCTTTACTCTACCAGTCCATGTCAGTGCGGAGCAGAGCACTTTAAGGAGAGAGAGAGAGACGTTAGATGCCGTAATCACACCAAGGATAAATTACTGAAACATACCCTTTTTAGTGCTCTTAGGGGGCATAACATGGACCTCCGCCATGATGCTCTCAACCTTGGCCGCCGCCTCTTCTTTCTAGAAACACACAAATATCTAATTGAATAAGCAGCTGGTGGCACATGTTATGAGGTCCAAACTGTCTTCCAACAGTTTGAAACATTCCACTTATATTGAAAACTCACCATGGCATCCTCCACTGGTAGCGCTGGTGACTTTGCTTTCTCCATCACTGAAGGGAAAAATAAGAATTTGTTTGACCAAAATACAACTGACTCTTAGCAACATTCTCTTCACAGTTGTCAACAGGTGGATCTGCCTGATGCCTAGAAAACATAAGTGGTCTATGGGCATGGCGTAAATTACACATATTTAAAATAACTGTGGTTTCTATAAAAGGGAACAAGTGAGAATTTATTTCGTGGAACCATGGTTTTTTAGATTTTACAAAGTTGTTAATAATAATTTGCCATTTATTACCAGTCAACTACAAATCCATAAAGAGGTAAGATCAATTCAACTGTCATGCCTACAGAAAACCACACCAGGGCTGACAAGACCGAACAGTCATTGTTGCAATGACTGTACGGTCTTGTCAGCCCTGTGTGGTTTTTGGGTCAAAGAACAGCTATAAACATCAGCTAAATAAAAGCAGAGACTTGCTCGTACTATACATAACAGCAATCAAGTAGTGCTGCGTCTGCTCACCGGTTCAGATGTCAGGCTACAGTTTAACAATGTGACTTTGATAATCTCATGAGAAAACTGCACAAATAAACTTAGGGGTGGGTGACAATGTATTTGAACATTCTATTTAGCATTATCGAGAATGACTTCCTAAGAAAATTGTGTGCTACTATAGGGTCATTACATTTGTGCTCAAACTGACCCCAGGCAGAATTTGTGAAACTGGCCATTTTTGGAAAATATGACTGATCATCCAGAAAAAAAAAAATTTAAGGAAAGTGGTCAGATGAAGCCATTTAAAATCACATAATTGTGTGCCCTTTTTAAATCATAGCTGATATCACACAACTGGCTGGCTCTGATCAAAAGTTTACATACCCTTGAATGATTGGCCTGATAATGTGTACGCATGCACCTCTATTAAAGGCAAGGTTCCACTCCTGTGACTTCTTTGATTGTAATTACTGTCTGTGTATAAATAGTCAATGACTTTATTAGCTCTTGAGACCCCTGCACATTTCATCCAGGTCTGCACTGACTTTACAGGATACTGAGTCATGGGAAAAGCAAAATAACTGACAAAGGACCTGTGAGAAAAGGTAGGTGAACTTTATTAAAAAAAGGATATAAAAGCAGTGGAAAACTAGCAGTTCTGCTGATACCAAGCCACGGTCAGGTAGACCAACAAAGATTTCAGCTACAACTGACAGGAAAACTGATAGGAAGCAGACAAACCCACAAACCACGTAAGCTACAGTTGGGTACCGAATTCATAGTGGAACCGGTTCCTATGCAACCGGTAGGAATCAGACCGGATTAGAAAGCAAATGTCAGTTCCTCATTACAGTTCCACATATGTCGACTAAAATATTTTCCCTCTGATGCTCCGAAACGGACATAACAATATTACACTTTGTCTGTAGTCTACCATTAACTAGCTACCGTAAACATAGGCTACTTTAAAATGCCATATTTTCCAGACTTTCATCTCAGAGTTTGCAAGTTTAAATCCAGATGGAAGCTTTGCGTGTTTCGTTCTCTATTCCAGCGTGATGCAAACGTTTTGCACATTATATATATTTTTTGTAATGTTAACCCTAACCTAAACCACAGGGCTCTACGCCAACTTTTTTCCCAAGCAGTACATTTATTTAGGAGTACAAAACTGTTGGAGCACACAAAGAAATTTAGGAGCACATTGAAAAATGTTCAAGTAACACAGCATTTATACTTTTTCCCAGTGTTTTTCCCACATTTCTCTTACTTTGACTGCACTGCGTTGTCACAGAAAACTACTGCAGTTGGCGCATGACTCTTTGCGGAATGTGGGAGTTGTAGTTTAACAATTAGGTTGCTTTCACACCTGCCTAGTTTGGTCCGTTTAAAACGAACCCTGGAGCGTTTGGTTGGATAGTCCGGTTCGTTTTGGCTGGTGTGAAAGCTCATCCGAACTCTGGTGCGGACCAAACAAACAAACTCTGGTCCGCTTCAAAACGGGGGTCACGGGCCGCTTCCAACTGACCTACAGTTTGGTTCAATTTAGGTGTGAATGCGATCCGACCTTAATACAGGAAGCGCACCAAATAAACAGTGTATTGTGGGAAGAAGAGAAGTAGCTATAGCGCAAAACAATACTTTTAATAATGTCTCGGGGACTGACGTGGGCAGATGAGGTAAAAGCCTTCTTTTAAATTTGGTCAGATGACCAAAATTCTCAGTTACTTGTGGTCACACACAAAAACACTGTAGTCTATAAATTATTTGGTGAAAATAAGAAGGCTATGGGGTTCAATCGCACGGCTGATCAGTGTCATGGAAAAGTAAAAAAACTACGCCAACAATATATTAAAGTCTGTGACAGTTAAGTGAAGGTGAGTTTCCCTTTGACCTTTTCAATAAAATTCCATTGCTATGCAACAGCCCGGCCATGTGACATATGTTTACAGTGTTTGGTGCGTTTGACTAAGTGCAGTGTGAAAGGAAACCGAACCAACTGAAAAATGCAACGTTGCAACTTCAACCCCGAATCGCACCGAGTCCACCGAACTATAGGTGTGAAAGCGACCTTAGAAGCAGGCAGAAAAATGCATTATGGTAGGTTGTAATTTTTACTTGCACACTGTGCTCGTAAATAATGTTTCCTTGTCTCACATGTCTATTTTTAGGAGCAAATTCTCGTGAAATGGGGGCACTGTAGAGCCCTGAACCACATGGCTAACCTTAACCGTGAATATTAGAATATCATTTTGAATAATATGCAATGCATGGAATGTAGTCGCATTAAATGGCAAAATGAAATGTGCAGGTGCAACGTAATTGAAGGACGAATATAGCCTAATAACAAAACAGGCAGCTCGAATGTAAACACCCTAAATATGTTGGCACACAAAGTAAATCGTGTTTTCAAAATAGTTTCCTGAGAACGTAATTTCGGAGAACATCTGAGATATAAAGTAGCGCAAAAGAATAAGTCAGGAAAGGTGTTGTATCTTGCCAGAAAAATATGGTCATTTTTCTGTAAAAGAAGTGCTGAAGTTTGAAACTGGTTTAGTTAGCATATTTTGTTGTTGCTTGTTAATAGTGTCACTTATTGATAAATTCTTGTAGTTGTGCGTTTGGTCACATAGATTTACCTATTATATATTGAAGTACTTTAAAAGATTAATATATAGTTATATTAAAAAATTAAATGAAAAAACTATAAAAGAGCAATTCTTTAATGTAATTTTTCAAGAATCTGTTTAGGAATCGGAATCGTTTTGAAAGTACCGGTTCGGCATCGAAATCGCAAACGATATCCAACCCTAACATCAGCTGAAATACAAGCTTCCTGCAAAAGTAGTGTGGCTGTTTAAAGATGCACAATCAGGAGACACTAACAAAAATGGCCTGCACTGTCAAGTTGCCAGAAAAAAGCTTTTGCCTGCTTTTTGCCTGCTTACAATATGCCAAACAGCACCTAGACAAGCCTCAAACCTGCTGGAAGTGAATAGTCATTTATAGTGAGACCAAAATGTAACTTCAAGGTTACAACAATAAATGTTTTGTTTGGAGGATTCAACAAGGCCTATGATGAAAAGTATACCATCCCTACTGTGAAGCATGGGGGTGGATCTATGATGTTGTGGGGGTATGTAAGCTTAATCTGCATAGGGAATTCATTCAAAACTGATGAAGATGAATGCATTATGTTGTTAGAAAATATTACAGGACACTTTGCATTCATCAACCCGGAAGCTTGGGATGCTCTTGGACATAACAATGATCGAAAACACAAGGCCACGTTGACCCTTGACTGGGGTCTACAGCAAAAGAAATGAAGTTTCTGGAATGGCACAGTTCTACTGACCTCAATATGGTCCGACTAAAATGTAAGATACAAAAAACAATTTGGTAACATTTTCTGAATTGGTATTATAGTGAGGGCTATAACCTAATGCTAAACATACTAATAACCACTGCCAGTTTTCACTTTGCCAACATCACCTGAATGAAGACAGGCCGTTTGGTTCTTTTATTTTTTACAGCCAAAGATCCTGAGCAACCGCTCCTAATTAATGCAAGTTGTTTAATTATTTTTCTTGCAGCTCTTTGAAAAGCATCCACTTCAGTATTTGCCACAGCGGACAGATTTTTTTTTTAAGACATTCTGATGTCCTCGGAGATCTCATTTCCTCTCAGAAAGGTGTGTTTTGAGGTCACCTGTAAGAGTAAAACCAAACTGACCTGGTTTCTGATCTCTATTAGAGTCCCGCCCAAACTCTTTCTTAAAGCTCCTTCCCAAAACAATCTTACAGTTGATAACTGACATTCTCATAATTACATTGATTAGCACAGGCAGAGAGCTAAAAGGTCCATTAACGCGTGCTTACACAGTTGTAGTCCGGTTGTTCAATTAAGTTCTCAGCATCAGTCAAACTAAAACGGAAAGTGATGTTCTTTGATTCCAAACGTTTCCCGCTTGATCCCTATTTGGGTAAAACTTTATATATTTTTTTGGAGACAGTGTAGGTTGATTCTAATCTACAAAAACATCTCTGTATAACATAAGAATGTGTAAATGCATAGGGATTTGGCTATAATGTCTGTTTAATCTCAAATTGCCTCCTCATTCAAAACAGTACTGTAGTTTTAGACTAAAAAAAGATCTAAATGCATTTTAACATGAATAGCAAAAGCAGGGGGCATCATTGATGCCTTGTTCCTTTTTAATTTATTTTTTCTAATACACACAATTTCCTCTAAACCAATATATGGACTTGGTAAATATGAACATGTTATAGTATGTAAGACTGGTTCTAATTACAGTAAATGGAAACGTTATGCATAACACTACAAACATTTATAATTGCACATGGGGTTCATATACTTTCAAACATGTTTACATAAAACCAAACCACTTGATATCTTAATTTCTACATGTATTCCTGGCATTGGTCAAGTTCAAAGCTGAAACTGCCTGTCCTTTCAAAGAGTTTATACATGCTAATACCCTTGTGCTTTATCTGTTGATGAATAAATTATTAGCTGAATATTGTGACAGACAGTGCCTAGATCAGACATCTACACAATTTTCCAACTAGGAAACGGTGTAACCCAAATGTATGAAAGAGTATCAGTAATATGTAATATACATGGGATTTGGGAAATATATACTGCACAAATGTACAGTCAAAGATGTGAGAAAGCAAAAACAATTGGTATTAGTTATAAATATATTTGTGCAATTATTTAAGCAGCCATGTTGACAAAACAAATCTTATTTACAGTAATGGGAGAAATTAGGGTTAATTGTCTTGCTCATAGAGGTCAGGGTCCTTCCAGACACCAGTCAGATGCGTTAACCACAAGGTCACCCTCCATGCCTTTACATTATTAAGTAGTTATTGTGCTTACTTGGTGGTATTTCCATCACCATAATAAATGTGCATCACTGCCTTGAAGCAATGTTTGTATGCACAAGAGATGGTCTGTAAGACCCTAGTAATCTGCCATTGACTATTCATGCTTTAAAAGCATGGGTAACAATGCACTGCACCAGAAATTATTAACTTCAATTGTTTGATACCAGTAGTACCACACAACCAAATCAAAATGATGCAAGGATGTCAATGTTGATGCAATTTGCTGTGTTGATTAGTTGGCCAGTTATATATAACAAGCAACAGCACCTCTTTATTACCTCTTTCGCAATCATAACTGCATTGCTGAGTCGTGTAATAATATTTAAATTTTACATGCAATTACATCTGCATCTCCTGCACTGATCTTGAAATATGTATTCATTCCCATTTGGAGTGGGGTTATAGCACTTTCAGTTCCTGTGTACCGGCAAGTTGATGCTATCCTCAAATGTGTTCCACTCTTCTATGATAGGAAATTAGAAAGTTTTCACCAAACTAGTTAACTTACCACAATGTTCAAGCCAGTTCATCTGCCTCACTGCCTTGGGCAGCTTAATCAAAGCAATGTTGTAAAGGTTGTCTGCATTTTTCAGGAGAATGTTGCTCTGCTCCTTTAGCCTTTCAACTATGGTTTTCACTGGGAAGAAAAGGAAAGTTTTCAATCAAAAGTGGACACCTATTTTTACTGCCAACTACATCCGCGTGTTACACCTAATTCCTTCGTTGACATTGGATGCACTTACCCTCACTGTCGAAATCGTCGAGAAAAGCTTCTAACTTGTCCAACTTGGGGTTTTTACGTTGTTTTGTCGTCCTCTTTGGTCGGCCCATTGTGATTCTGTAAATTGGAACAGTACAATTGATAAACAGTACAGTGAACGAGTGCAAACTAGCTACATTGAGTAAGTTAAGTAGTTCACTCGCTGTTACACTAACTAGCTAATGTAAATACGATTGTCTGCTAATTGACTTCAAATAATAAACGTAAACGTGACTAAAATGTTGTTAGCCTTTGTCCCGGAAATGTTGTTAATGCTAACCCTAACTAGCTAGCATTGACAAGCCTGAGAATAAAAACATCTAAAAGCTGTAAGCTATCTTGATGTCGGTAGGTTACATTTGATTTCATGTTTTAATTAGTTTAATGGTATGCTAAACACTGATGTTACTTGTTTGATCTCAGTTTTATTTTACCTGTTGATTTTGTCTTTCCTAGGTGGCCAGCTAATCCTCTGAACGTTGTGAGCAGTCCCTCTCTTTCCAGTTTGCGAAATTTTCAAATGTACACGCAGACGCAGCAAATACCTGAGATCAGCCAATTGCAATACGTTTTAGTTTGACGTCATCGCGGAACTATTTTCATCCTATCGTTTAGTGAAACGTCAATGTTTACCTCATTTCACCGGAAATGTATTAAATCAACGTGGGCAAAAATTTGTAGTGGAGAATTTAACATAATTATATTCATTTTAAAGGTGTCGTTGGTTTTAAGTGTGTATGTATCAATACTTACGCATTGCATGGGATACTAAGCAAATACAATATTTTAAAATAGCAAATCATTTAGTTGTTGAGGTATCTTCGTTAGTCACATGAGTTCTATTTTCTAGTTAAAAGGTCTAAATGTTAGATTAATGTCGAAGTCTACGTTGTTGTCGCTAGAACAAGTACTAAAGACGTGTTTTCAGAGCTTGGAGACCAATCAGAAAGTATGGAATTCAGTGTTACTTGAATGCACACCTTTGATGGGTTCTCTTGGAAATCTCGGAGAGCAGTTGAGGGCGTTTCAAAAGGTCAAAATAGCCAACAGCCCTCTTCACACCTTTCCTGACCTGCATGAGCGCCTTCACTTCAAGCTCGTACAGGCAGTGGACATCGTTCTGGGCAAACTCACCGACAAAATGTAAGATACTTTGTTACTAACTCTTTCAACCACAATTCATGATCTTGATCTTACAGGTACAGGATAAATGAGACAACTCGTCACTAAAGCAGCAACGTATAGGTTGTATTTATTCTGCCAAATAACAACAAAAAATTCACCTCCAAATTGGTCATGTCCAATTAACAATTAATTAAATTTTGTGTTGTGCCCCCAATCTGGACAAGGACTCGCTGGAGAGTAGATATATGCTAGTCTGATTTTTCTACTCCCTTATTCCTGGCTGCATTGTACCATTTTGTGCTGCCATGTGCTGGGGCTCCGGCATAGCCAGAAATGCTGTGACCAGGATCGAACCCAAAACACTGCATTTACATTTGTTCTGCGAAGCAAAGACTTATACCACTATGCCACACAGAGGCCATACGTTTTGGTTTCTATTATAAAATTCAAGGTACTTCAGTCCCTATTTCATTGTTGTTAAAACGTTAAAATGTTAAAACGTTAAAATGTTTTTGCTCCACGTAATGGAGCACTCGCACCAGGAAAAGCTTGAATATGCACATAATATAATAATAATAATAATTAATTCAACTATTATAGCGCTTTTTCAAAGTACACAAAGCGCTTTACCTAGTGAGGGGGAAAGCCCACCTCATCCACAACCAATGTGTAGCACCCACTTAGGTGATGCACGGCAGCCATTTTGTGCCAGAACGCTCACCACACATCAGCTATTAGGTGGAGAGGTGAGTAGTTATAAATGCCAATTAGGAAGGAGGGGGATTATTAGGTGGCCATGATTGAAGTGAGGCCTGGTTGGGAATTTGGCCATGACACCGGGGTTAACACCGCTACTCTTACAATAAGTGCCATGGGATTTTTAATGACCACAGAGAGTCAGGACACCCATTTAATGTCCCATCCGAAAGACTGCAGCCTATGCAGGGCAGATGTCCCCATCACTACTAATATACCACATAATATCCTATGTTTTCAGGTGTTCTCTCCAGCAAGTGCGAGATGCAATTAGTAATCAAGTGTCTAGAGCTTTCCAGTTATATGAGCAGAATGTAGACACTCTTGACCTAACTACCGTCACCCAGAGGTCTGCCATCACTCCATCCATCGCTGACATGTTGGAATGGCTTCAGGATTCAGAGCACTACTATCGGCAACAGTATCTTTTTATGCAACCTACTGTATGATTTAAGTCATGTGTCAAACTCATTCCAGGGAGTGCAACATGCCTGCATATTTCCACTCCTTGGTTGTATCTTGTTAAAAAGCAAGGTCACAAATTAGTAAGGAATTCCTCTTGTGTGGTTTCAAGGTCTTAAAGGACAATGATTAAAAAATAAAAGTCAACAATGCCCCCTACATTTTGGTTGTCCTATTCTGTGTTAATCTCTATGACGGAAAGATGCTTTCCTAAGCTAAATGTTCAGGTTTCTAAGGAGAAAAAACTTGTTTCAGACACTGAGGTCTGATGACGTCTCCCTTCTAGAAACTGTTTCCCAGAGATGGGAGTCCCTGGGGTCACCTAGTGGAGAAGAACGCCTCTCAGGTAATGCCCACAGTGCTGCATGGTCCTCTCTCCTAAGTACTATCCAACCTACCCTCAATATCACATGTTTATAAGTATTTTCTTCTGTATTCCCCTCCAGATATACAGCATAAGGTTTCCTTCTTCGTTGAGTCTCAGTGAAATGAGAACTTAAAGATGTTAGCACAAGAATACCAAGTGGATGTGATGGTCTACAACACTCATTAAAGGATTGAATAATCTGGATGTTTAGCACTTATAGGTGCGGAACACCAGGGGTGTATATTCACTAACAACCAAACCAACACACACAAACAAAACAGGAAGAGACCTACCTGAGGCGGTATACTAGATACTCTTTTGCTGTAAACGCGGTCTCCAGGAACTGTATTGATGCCTTCCACTTGTTCCTGTTTGGGTTATAGCTATGTAAAATCTGAGTCTAAGATCACACCTAGATTTTTAAATTGGTGTGTTGCATCTTGGTCTAACGAGTGCAAATGTGCTTTCAGGTTTTTTTTGGGCCAATAAAAAAAACCTCAGTTTTGGTTGTTGTATAGTTGCAAGACATTTTCAGACATTGATGTGTTCATGTTGGTGATGCATTTAGTTAAGTTGTCAATAGGTCTAAAATCGTTAGGGTAATTGTATATGGTCAGCGTTGCTGGAAACAGGAAAACCCTGCTTTCTATTGCTGCCGAGCGGTAACGTACAAAAAAGTACAGGCCCCAAAATGAAAGGGACCCCAAATGTGATCTGTTTTATTTTAAAAAGGAACAATGACAAAAATTAGCAGGGTCAAGCTAGCGCTAGTGCTATGGCATAAAGTTATATGGGTCTGTGCAGATGAATGGGCTTGATGTAACTTGACGAACATTTGCGGGAAAAACAGATCTTTTATTCTTTTATTAATTAAATATGCCAGGACTGAGAAAATAGTAAAGGTGAGGTGTTGAAAAAGAAAAGGGGCCTGGAAGAGTAAAATAAAATGTTTTAATGTATTTTATTGACTGGCTACAGGCAAAGGAGAATGGTTAAAAGCTTTTTCATTTTTTACAATACATTTAAAATATTTTACTAATCAGATATGCTTTTTCAGACTTTTGTCATTTTTGGGATTCCATATCTACTTGCCCAAAGACTTGTGGAGAGATAGTGCAAGCACACACAAAGCAGGCTGTGAGTGATGAGGTTGACAGCTCAAATCATGCCTAGGATTTTTTTTTATGAAACAACAGTTATTGGGTGTAGCTTTGTTTTATTTCCATGACACTGACTAGGTTTATTTGGGCAAAGTCTGTGACCCTAGAATTGAGAAAAATGTGGGTGCAGCAATGGGATTTGTAGTTATCACTCAACTTTCCTTCATACAAAATTTACACTCCCCTCTGCCATTGTCTCTGCCCTTACTCTTTGTCTCCCTCTACATGCCTGTCTCCCTGGCCTATCCTTCCTACTGTCCTGTCATTAAAAATTATAAATAGGATGGATGAAAGACAGAAAATTATAACACAATTCAAACTACAAAACAGAGACTTTAAAATCACTAAAACTATTTATTGTTAGGCTCAACTGGCTCATAGACTATTAAAGTTAAAGCTTGAGTTTTACCTCATTATCTTTGTAGAGAAATCCAAGATAACTTGGTCTGTGTTCCCCATTAAAAAAAAGACATGCTTGGGAAATGTCCAAACAACTTTTTTATTTTTGAGCAACTTTTTATATTTCATTTAAAGATGATTATTATAAGTACATTATTTTAAAATGTTGTATTTTTCCAGGTCAATAAAACAGTCAAGTTCTAAATATTATTTCAAAACAAATCTTCACAAAACAAGTTACATTAACAGCAATAGGCAGCATGAGATTTTTATGATGACAGACATCATCCAGGCTGTCTTCGAGATAAGATCGAATCATTAATTGATTATATCAAATATTAAATACACAGTAATTAATATTACAGTACTAATGATAAGCAATGACAAAACAATCAAAATCAATATTTACAGATAATAAATCATGCATTAAGTAAATAGTATATATTGTAAATACACAAACTAAAGTAAATGTATCAACTCACAGTAAGGAAAGGTCCATGCATTGTTTTTTAATCCACAGCTTCACATTTGAAGACGTACAAGTACCATAAATAATTTAATTACCCACATATTCCATTACTTATCCAGCCTGCTACTTTCTTGTTTCAGTTACAGTCATAATTTTAATTCACAATCTTGCTACTTTCCCTAACTCAACCTTGTTTAAATTTGTATTCACATCTTTACTCCAGCTACACGTATTCCTTCAGGGGCACGTTGTTGGAGCTGAACGGTTTCGGAGGATCCGGTCCAAGGGGGGAGGAACGAGAGATGTTAAAGCTTCGGCCCACGTTTCCCCGGTTGTAACCCCCTTCTCGCCTCTCGATTTCTGGGCAGGTGCTGCTTAGCACAGCCCCACTGATGATCAGAATAACCGCAGATGCCCAACCCAGGTAGATAGCCTGGCCCAGCTCTCGCTTGTGCATGACGGGCACATTTGGGTTGTAAAAGTTCCGCACCACAGTGTCTGCGGTCCAAGAGACTGGCACCAGGACACAAAAGCCTGTCAGGATAAATAGCACACCGCCGGATAGAGCGATGCTTGCCTTAGTCCTGTGGTCGTCGCCAGCACACTTGGTGCACTTCATGCCACAGCAAGTCACAGTGCAGGAGAACCAGCCCAAAAAGATTGAAATGCACATGAACGCACGTGCTGCCTGGAGGTCTGGTGGCAGAGCCAAAATGGAGTCATACGTCTTGCATTGCATGTGGCCTGTGGTCTGGTAGATGCAGTTCATCCAAATACCCTCCCAGGTGATCTCGGAGGTGAGGATGTTGTTGCCGATGAAGGCCGACACCTTCCACTGAGGCAAGACCGTGACGGTAATGGCCATGACCCAACCTGTCACTGCGCAGATGAAGCTGATCAACTGCACAACACTGTTCACCATGGCTGTTTCTTCAATGTCTTCAGACCTCTACCTAAAGCTGACCCGACTCTATATTTCAGCTGTCTTCTTCAAACTCTTTGTTACTTACTTTACTCTGTTACTTCAAACTCCTTTCCTGAATGAGTCAGTCAGTTCTGTCTGAAACCAAACCGTCCCAAGCTTCTTATGTCGCTGTGTTTCTTTTCTACTTCAGTTCAAATGTCTTCAACTCGTCCTTTATTAACATTTCTATCTTTTCCAGTGATTGTCTTCTCTTCATCCCTGTCTGTTGCTTCTTTCTCAATAACCATCTCGTTTTCTGTCAAACCAATGAATTATTGAAGAACAAATAGCCGCGTTGTCTTTTGTGGCAACTCACCAATTTTTGATTGATGAAGCTGTAGAAACAGCCCAACGTGTCCCAGTAGTTCTATGCGTAGACACAATTGAGCTCTCATCCTGTAACCTTGCGCTAACAGTTGAGCTAATTACTAGAACAAGTGTCCATTACCCAAGTTTGGTGTAGATTTACCAAGATAGGTCAGCCTGATACAACCTGACACTTCAAGGTGTCAATGCTCGGCAGTCAAAACAATAAAGACTTCCTTGCCCCACGAAACTTGAGCAGAAAGGTGCACAAAAATTAACAATCATCAAAACACAAATCAGTCTTGATAAAAACACAAGAAAGGCCCTTTATCCAATTCTAGCCATCTTTCAATTGTAACAAATATTGGTCTGCAAATCCCCCAAAACTCCTCTGATGGTTGATTCCATAGTGGTGTTTTCACAAGTGGACCTTCAATAGACAAGATAAATCCCGTCAAAGTTTCTTGACCATGATGCTCAAAATTGTTCTAGAACCAGAGGCCATTTCAGACGTGACGCAAATTCAGCTTGCTGCCTGTCGTTGATGCACTGGTGTTTTTAGGGTCTAAATAGAAGACGAGTCTTAGACTGACAAGTAATTGAAGTAGGTCTGATCCTCTAATATTTAAAACAAGATCAGTTTACCATTGATGTGCTTAAGTAACATAATTAGAGACCTAGCAGAGAATTTTTGCTCCTTTAGGGAATAGAATATGTTTTTTGGTAAACTCATTGAAATTGTTTAAGACACATTGTCGCAACTCAAAAAACCAATCAGTCATCATGACTAGGCATCAAGTCCAGGGAGCAGTTGAACACGCTTTATCATGTTCTCACCACAAAAGTATTTTTTCCAGTCTGCATGTGATCAGTAATCAGGTTTCTGGTACTGTACATTCCAGTTGGGTGAGGAGAACGTACACACACTTTACCTAGTAATGGGGGGAAGCCCAGCTCACAACTTGTCATGTCGTCATTCGAATTCCTGTTAAAATGGAAAAATATGCACTGCATAGTATAGGAAGTTTGTCTATATTTACTCGGGGGTCTGCATAGCGTAGTGGTCCAAATTGCTGCATTGCAGAACAGTCTATATCATGATAATCAGTGGTTCAAGCCTGACTGGGTTCTCCGGCTTGCCACGGACCTCCAGAACAAGGCAGCGCAAATTAGCATAGTGCTGCCCGGGATAAGCCAAATTATCTACGTTGCCATATTGCTCTACAGTGACTGCTTGTGTGCAGATTGGGCACTTGTAAATTCAATCACAGAAGTATAGTTACTGAGTGTAATCATCCCATACGTGATCTGACTAAAGGCTTCCGTGTTCAATTAGCAGTGCGAAAAAGAATCTGCGACTTGGCGACGTGGTTGGATAAACCATGTGCACGCCACTCGCCATCCCGCATCTGTCCAAGGAGTTGTGGAGCTGCCAACAAGGCAGGTGAGTGGGGTTTGAGATGTGAGAAAAATGGGGGAGAAATAATTGTAAAATTAAATTTGATTAACTCAGAAACATTAAAGTTTCACTGTGTAGAATTCAGTGAACAGTTTAAAAAAGGTGCACATTATTTTTAGATATCTTACAAATGGGAAAAAGCAATTTGCAGTGCTTAATTTGCCATTTCAACAGGAATTGCAATAGACATTACGAGTTGTTGCTCAAAGCATTAATGAGACACAAACTACTTACAACTTAAACAACAATAACCATATAAGTGAAACGTTATTATGTTACTATTGTAAAACATTGTAATACTTTTAGTTGGGTTACTTGCATTGTGATTTTAAATCAAACTATTTTCTGAGTTCACTTATAGATACACTTTTTAAATTGTCCATCTTTATGGGTCTTAGGATATCCCGGTGGAAAGTGAAACTACAATTTAGCATCATGTTGACATTGTCTTTTTGCTGCATGGGGCTTTATAGGTGAAAAACACATGGGGTGTTTATCCACTAGAAACTAAATAGAAGCACAGGGGGACCTACCTGAATTTGTCCAATAAAGATATTTTTCTACAAAGCATGACAGTTTGGACTACCCAAGTAAAAAAAGTGTATTTATTCTATACTACAGTATTATACTTCCAGTACACTTATGTTTAACCATAAGTATGAATTCAATATATTTAAGTATATTTGGACTACAATTTCAAAATATACCTACCAAAATAATATATTAGAAGTATATTTAGTATAAATAAAATATATTTCAAGTACAATTAAGTATACTTTTTTGCTTGGGTAATGTCTATACCACTTACTGGAATAGATGTAAACAATTCTTCTAGTTTAGTGTATTCTGTGGTTGAACAGTATACAATTAATGTCAAGTAATGTCAAGGAAAATAACGATAAAAAAGCACTTATTTGTTTTACTACTGTTTTAATGTTAATCCTCACTCTTGCTGAGCAGAAAGGTTCACTTTTCGCTGAAACTCCACAGACATTTTAGGAAAAATTATTAAAACCACGTTGGAAAACAATTTTATTATTTCACAATTTTGACTTTTAAAACTCATTGAAATGTCTATGAAGTAATGTAAAAGACATTGGAGAAAAATTGCGTCATGGAAAATCACACCAACTAATTCTCAAAACAAGACATAACAGCACTAGGCTCTGAGATCACAATGACTGACACAGTGTCTACTATCACACTACTATCACACTACTATCACACTACTATCACACTACTATCACACTACTATCACACTACTATCACAGTGTCACGGCTCACAGTGTCTTCCGATCTTTCAGGTCAGGGATAGAATCATTCACTGTGAAGTATACTACTTCAAAAATCATTCACTGTGAAGTATACTACTTCAAAAATCATTCACTGTGAAGTATACTACTTCAAAAATCATTCACTGTGAAGTATACTACTTCAAAATCACTGTAATAAAGTCAATAAATAAACTACATAACAATAAATACATCAACTACATAACAAATCCAAAATTGTGTAGAGATAATACTTCAGGCAAAATTAAAGTTGAATAAATATTATACCGTATATATTCTAAATAAATACAGAAAACAATTTGCATTGAAAAGCCGCTGAAAGAGGATCATTAAAAGGACATCAGGCAGAGCTCAGATTCAAAGTGTTTAGACAAAGAGTGCTTCCAATTGGGAAAATCGAGCAAAATGAATTTGAATGAAATCCTTGTTTAGGTCCACACACTTGTTTAGATCCACACCAGCTCCAAAGAAACACCTACTGACCTCAGACTGATATCCGTGTAGCATTTCTCTGTAAGTTGGGATATGGCGGCTTTGTAAGGCTCAGCCCCAATAAGGACAGAGGTAAATGCAGAGTTATTTAAATCCAGGGCTTCAATATTTCAAGACCTTCTTGTAACACTTCTTCCACCCACGCTATCAATTGTACAACGTTTTTCATTCTCCAACCTAATCATTAATCTTATTCACAATTTTGCTCCTTCCTCCACCCAAATGCTGGTTCATTCATATCAACACATTTTCTCCAGCTACACGTATTCCTTTAGGGGAACACTGTTAGAGGCGATTGGTTTTGGAGGATCCGGTGCTAGGTGGGAGGGGCGTGAGATAGGAAAACTCCGGCCCATGTAGCCCCGGTGGTACCCCCCTCCTCCTCTCTCCATGTGAGGGCAGGTGCTGCTAAGCACAGCCCCGCTGATCATCAGAATAACCGCAGAGGCCCAGCCCAGGTAGATCGCCTGGCCCAGCTCTCGCTTGTGCATGGTGGGTACAAGTGGGTTGTAGAAGTCCTGGACCACAGTATTCGCAGTCCAGGAGATGGGCACCAGGACACAAAGGCCCGTCAAGATGAATAGCACGCCGCCGGACAAAGCGATGCTTGCCTTCGCCCGGCGGTCTTCGCCAGCGCACGTGGTGCACTTCATGCCACAGCAGGACACAGTGCAGGAGAGCCAACCCAAAAAGATGGAGACACACATAAGGGCACGAGCTGCTTGGATGTCAGGAGGCAGAGCCAACATGGAGTCATAAGTCTTGCACTGCATGTGCCCTGTGGTCTGGTAGATGCAGGTCATCCAAATACCCTCCCAGCTGATCTCAGAAGTAAGGATGTTGCTGCCAATGAAGGCCGATACCTTCCACTGGGGCAAAGCAGTCACAGCGATAGCCATGATCCAGCCTGTCACCGCACAGGTGAAGCTGATCAACTGCATGCCCGTGTTGACCATAATGGGCTTCCTTCAATGCTTTTAGACCACAACCTGAAACTAAGCCTATATTACCGCAGTCTTTTTCAGTTTCTTTGTTACGTGTTAAGCCCACGTCTACGCTACATCTGCAACCTTTCTATCTCGACCTTTCACAATCCTGAGAAGACAAAGCCCTGTCCGAAACCACTTTCTCTTCTCAAGCTTCTGTTTTTCCCAACATTAGATGTTCAGTTGTCTTGAAAGCCTTTACGGTCGAATGACATCTCTCGTGAATTTCCCACTTCTTTTTTGTTCTTTGTTGATCTAATGAATTATTGAAGAGACAATAGCTGTGGAAAGAGCACCAACTGAGCCAGTAGGCTTTTAGGTATTGTACCACTGATGTAATATTCTTCTGTCACTCTGGCCTTACCTGATACTAAGCCAAGAGCTGATCACTGTACAAGTGTCTATTACTCCATAGGTTGACTAGATGAGTCAGGTTGATAAAACTTCATACATTAGTTCTGGAACATTACTGAAATTACAGTATACCCCATCACTGCATGTACATTAACGGCTGACACAGTCCAATTTTGTTTGCAAAATGAGCAAAACCGGTCCATGGAAAGCAGAACAAAACATCAACAGGTTCTTCGTAAAGCACAAAAGGAGACTTTGGTCAAATTCTGGCTTTTGTCCAAATGCACCAAATCTTCTGTAATGGTCAATGCCAAAGTGTTGGTTGGCTTCTGTAACGGTCAATGCCAAAGTGTTGGTTGGCTGCAACAGTTTCAGTGGTGTTTTATGTAGCCGTCTTAAGAGAATACAGCGTCGGACAGGCAGACCTGGTCTGCGGCTGGAGCCTGTTGAAGTGTCGTCGTCACAATAGGCTCAGACCCTCGGAGGCCACTTCAGACTTCAGCTTGCTGCCCTCCCCCTATGCAGGCAAACTCAAATGTGGCAGTCCTGTCTGGTTGTTACAGTATGAAGAGCAGGCAATACCACTTACACAGCCAGGTAGGTGGAGTAGGTCTATCCCTCCCTTATTTAGAACAACATCCATCTACTGGCAACCTGTGAGAGCAACACCATGCCTGGAAAGAGAAATGGGGAGAGGGAACCAGATACTTGACAAGGGAAAGGAGATTGTATTGTCGTTTTGCTAATTAAACCAAAGGGGCCTCTACGATGGGGCTTAACCCCCCCCCCCACACACATGTGCGCGGACACACAAACACACACACACAGAGTTCGAAATGAGCTTTTATAACACTGCTTGTTGTCTGTGGGTCTGCAATAAAAGGTGATGGGGGGCTAGGAGGACAGACTGTTGTTTGGGAGCCAAATAACCGTGACCACAAAGCTGAAATCCCACATGACGAAAAATAGGTCAGGTGTTAAGCATTCTTATTAAAGGATAGAGAAACATCCAATATCTTATCAAAAGTATTTTTTTTGCTGTTAGAGAAATAATCAATGTAGTGTCAAACCACTCTCCTAGGGATGATGATAATAATAATAATAATAAAAAATGGATTTTGTCTTCATTTAGAGCTGACTAGTTCTGGCTTCATAGGCATCAAACAGTTGTCTGTTGGTTGCCGGTTTTCTTCTGGATGAAGACCAAATACTTTAGTTTTTCTACTAATCGGTAATGTTTTCTGAACTCCAGACCATTACATCTCATTGAATCCTGGTGTATCTATGTCAATGAATAAAATATTATGGCAACAAGATCTGTGGTTCAAGTTCCCTTCTCCTTGGCAACAGTGGTCATGACAACAGCCCGGGACACAGGAAATGGGAGAGGAGTGGTGATGAGAGGGGGTGCAGTTGTAGTTAACTATGTTTCTCCATTATGGAGTCATACTTCAGATAGTATGTACCAGATATGATATATCATAGTACCAGATATGAATACCACTGCATAAGACAAGCTAGTAGAGATCCAATGTAATCATTACCATACACACAGATTAAAAGACTAGTATTTCCTCTAGCATTGTTTGTTACCCTATATACTTGAGTCAATCAATACAATTTAAATTGTAAATTATTAAAGTCCTTTTCACAACAGCAGTTGTCACAAATTGCTTTGACAGACACCTGGCCTAAAACCCCCAAGCGCAAACAACAACAAAGTGATGCGCAGTGGCTAGGAAAACTCTAGTAGGTGGAACCTAAGCAAGGACGGATCTACGTACTACAAGGCCCCTGGGCACGAGTGTCTTTCAGCCCACCACCGTGTCTTTGGTGCGAGTGACTTTGTCACTCCAGGCACAATAATTCAAGTATCTCTGCTTTGTTTTATGGATTGTGACCATCCATCTTCCTCTTGATCACATTTCAGAGAATTTGAATGGGATTGATATAAGAACAATGGGCAGTGGTCTGTATTAAATACATAATATTAAATAGATCTACTATCCAAAACACACTGGTAGTTACAGGCAAAATGGGCAAGTGTAAGGATTTGAGCAACTTTGACAAGGGCTAAATTGTGATGGCTGGACAACTGGGCCAGAGCATCTCTAAAACTGCAGCTCTTGGGGGGGGGGGGCTGGGGTCCAGTCCAATAAACAAGCTGAGCAGTGTATTACCATCTAACTAACCTCCCCAAAAAAGGATCAAGTATAGTCCAGACAGTGTATTACCATCTAACTGACCACCCTGAGAGGGTTGAGTGTCATCCACACAGTGTATTACCATCTAACTGACCACCCTAAAAGAGGGTTGAGTATCATCCACACAATGTATTACCATCTAGATAACCACCCTGAGAGGGTAGAGTATCATCCACACAGTGTATTTCCATCTAACTGACCACCCTGAAAGAGGGTTAAGTATCATCCACACAGTGTATTACCATCTAACTGACCACCCTTAAAGATAGTTGAGTATCATCCACACTGTGTATTACCATATAACTGACCGCCTTGAAAGAGGATTGAGTATCATCCACACAGTGTATTACCATCTACAATAACCACCCTAAAAGAGGATTGAGTATCATCCACACAGTGTATTACCATATAACTGACCACCTTGAAAGAGGTTTGAGTATCATCCACACAGTGTATTACCATCTAAATAACCACCCTAAAAGAGGGTTGAGTATCATCCACACAGTGTATTACCATCTGAATAACCACCCTGAGAGGGTTGAGTATAATCCACACAGTGTATTACCATCTAAATAACCATTCTAAAAGAGGGTTGAGTATCATCCACACTGTGTATTAGCATATAACTGACCACCTTGAAAGAGATTTTAGTATCATTGACAGTGTATTACCATCTAACTGACCACCCTGAAAGAGGGTTGAGTATCATCCACACAGTGTTTTACCATCTAACTGACCACCCTGAAAGAGGGTTGAGTATCATCCACACAGTGTTTTACCATCTAACTGACCACCCTGAAAGAGGGTTGAGTATCATCCACACTGTGTATTACCATATAACTGACCACCTTGAAAGAGGCTTGAGTATCATCCACACTGTGTATTACCATCTAACTGACCACCCTAAAAGAGGGTTGAGTATAATCCACACAGTGTAGTACCATCTAAATAACCACCCTAAAAGAGGGTTGAGTATCATCCACACTGTGTATTAGCACAGTGTTTTTCAAACTTTTTTCCCGGCGACCCACATTTTCAAAATTACAAACCATCGTGACCCAAATGTCATGAAAATAGGTGTTTTCCTATCATTTGTATTTTTATGTAGGGGTATTAACATAATACATACGTTCTAATTGTCACCAGAATAATAATAGGTACAACATAAATTTTCTCAATGTTGACAGTATTATCAC
>JACXGM010014289.1:9855-22337 GCA_016801145.1 Umbra pygmaea
CAGGCGCTTCTGCCGGTGTTTCTGGTTCAAAAGTGGCTTGACCTGGGGAATGCGGCACCTGTAGCCCATTTCCTGCACACGCCTGTGCACGGTGGCTCTGGATGTTTGTACTCCAGACTCAGTCCACTGCTTCCGCAGGTCATCCAAGGTCTGGAATCGGTCCTTCTCCACAATCTTCCTCAGGGTCCGGTCACCTCTTATCGTTGTGCAGCGTTTTTTGCCACACTTTTTCCTTCCCACAGACTTCCAACTGAGGTGCCTTGATACAGCACTCTGGGAACCGCCTATTTGTTCAGAAATTTATTTCTGTGTCTTACCCTCTTGCTTGAGGGTGTCAATGAAGGCCTTCTGGACAGCAGTCAGGTCGGCAGTCTTACCCATGATTGCGGTTTTGAGTAATGAAACAGGCTGGGAGTTTTTAAAAGCCTCAGGAATCTTTTGCAGGTATTTAGAGTTAATTAGTTGATTCAGATGATTAGGTTAATAGCTCGTTTAGAGACCCTTTTCATGATATGCTAATTCTTTGAGATTTTGGGTTTTCATGAGCTGTATGCCAAAATCATCAGTATTAAAAAAATAAATGACCTGAAATATTTCAGTTGGTGTGCAATGAATCTAAAATATATGAAAGTAAATTTTTTATCATTACATTATGGAAAATAATGAACTTTATCACAATATGCTAATTTTTTGAGAAGGACCTGTAGAATGTGCCGAATAAACAACAATTTTGCATCTATAGCAATACAGATATTAATAAATTTATTTATAAAACATATAAATATGAATAAAATCACAATTTGTTCTAGCATTTGTATGTTAATGTTGTTGTTCATTGGCATCTGCGGTGTGAGCAGAAAACATGTCTCCATACGATTTCTATGAGGCTCTCTACTGTAGTGGATTGCTGTCTTTTACATTAGGCCTATTTTATCCTATATATTTTAACATTTTCAAACAAAATACAAGAACTTATTCTACAATTTACCTGTAAGTTTAAACATAGGGCAAAAAATAACAGTCTCCCTTGGTTAAATAATGATATTATTAAACTGATGAAAGAGCGTGATCTTGATCAAAAATTTGATCAAAACAAATCTTCAACATGACAAGTATCACTACATAATTTTAAGAAACACTGTAGTAAAGGATATTAGAAAAGCCAAAGGGAATTATTTTATTGCTGCTTTAAATAAGGCCAGAGGAAATGCTAAAACAATAAGAAACCAATTGAAGAAACTGATAGGGGAACATCACAGCAATAGTAAAATACTTTAAATTAACCATAATGGAATTTGCTTAAGGCACCCAACAGAAATAGCAGAGGCTTTAATTCACTACTTTGTTAAATCTGTTGCTGAAATCTCCCAGAGTTTCCTGGTAGATCAGGACAGAGTGCATCCAGTAACCATAGTAGAACCTGCTTTTACCATAAAAAACATTACTGAATTAGAAGTCATGAAATCCATCAGGTCCCTCAAAACTTCTAAGGCAAAAGATGTGTTTGGGATGAAACTATGCTGAAAGATGTTTTAGCTAAACCTATTTTTAGTTTTAAAAATCAGTTTTAGCTAAACCTATTACATCAATTATTGATCTTTCAATATCAACTGGACAGTTTCCAAATGCATGGAAATCAGCTAATATTACTCAAATTTTCAAATCTGGTGATTCATCTTTCTTAAGTAGTTATAGGCAGATAAGTATTCTCCCGACAGTATCCAAAATTGCTGAGAAATTGGTAGCTGAGCAGATAGTTTTCCATCTAGAAAACAGCTCCACCTCTCTTCACCCTATGCAGTTTGGCTTTAGAAACAATCATTCAACAGATATGGCTAATTGCCTTTTTATTGAGAAAAAAAGATTATCTCTGGATTTGGGTGAAGGTTGTATGTGCAGTATTTCTTGATTTTAGGAAGGCTTTTGATACTGTTAATCATAAAGTTCTCTTTGCCAAAATATCAAAATTTTATTTCTGTGATGGTGCTATGGCATGGGTGGAATCTTATTTACAGTTTTTCTCAATTGCTAAAACACTAAACCCTATTGTCTGAACCAAATGCTCAGTTGCCTGAACCCGCTGATTGAATCAATCACTCTTTTGGCAAAACCATAAGCACTTTTCACCTGTTTAGACATAACATGCCAACACATTTTCATTGTGATGCACCTGAGCTGCATAATGGTGAGCACAGGTGACAAAAGTCAAACACAATTAAAGCACAAGTGTCACCACTTGAACACAACAACTCAAAATTGATCACACTTGTGGCTAATGATGTGAGTGAAACAGTAAACCAGTTCAGAGAGCACTGGTTTGTGAGGCCCTACAATGGATTGAAATCTGAGAGGAAGAGTTTGTGTAAGAGGAGGTGGAGGTGGTCAGTGAAGACAAAGAACAGTAATATCTGATGAAATCAGAGCTACTGTGATTGACCATGTTCTTGTTCATGGTATGAGCATGAGGGAGACTGGACAAAGTGTACAACCAAACATGAGTAGATTCACTGTGTCCACCATAATCCGAAGATTTAGAGAAGAAAACAGGTAATTACCTTTTTTTGTCATTATAGTACAGTATGTAAATGTTGACAGCAATTACTGTATGACATACTATATACTGTACCACAGTTTACTTTAAGTAAATATATGTTTCAGTACATCACTGTACCAATGTACTGTAGTATTGTAATGGAGGGTTGTTCAAACTGTTTGTAGGCCTAGTATTGCATGTATATTTTTTGTAACATGTTCTTTTTTGTAGAATTGAAAGACTGCCACATGGGGGTGGAAGGACATGTATGTTCTCCCCACACCAAGAGACCCTAATTGTTGATATGGTCCGTGCAGCCCTGAATCACATGAAATACGTTCTGAGGGAACTATTTTGTAAAACCGAAATATGTCAAATATGAACTTATGAGAGGGTCAATTACGTTTGTAGGGAACTAAATTGAACACTCAAATAACGTTAAATATGAACATATGAAAATCATGACGTAGCATGTAAATAGCGTTGTTTTTGCTAGGGCGGAGGTCGGGGATGGTGGATGGGCGTATAAATCCGCGACTTGCATGCCAGTGTTCGCGAGGTCAAATCCAGACCGGCACTTTGTGCGTGTTTTGTTCTACATTACATGCGTCATGCAGACAGACGATTGTCGTTTTTTTGCAATGTTAACCCTAACCTTAATCCTAACCTTAACTTCAGTAACGTCATATCTAACCTTAACCGTTAGTAACCTAATGCCTAACCTTAACTAGGGCTGGGAGGTATGGCTTAAATTTAATACCCCGATATTTTTCAAATGTTTGACGGTATCCCGGTATTTAAAGGTATTTAATTTTTTAAGTAAAGGGTTGAAAGAAATTTATTTGTTCGTTCATTATGATTTTTGTTGGAACACCAATAAACAAGACTGAGTAAGTAAAAGTAGTGCTATTGTTTAAATCTTTATTAAATGCAGTAATACCAATAAATAACTTTGCAACCGCAAAAAAACAAGCCTATCCGCTGTCTATGGCTTTAGTACTGAACCGTGGGATGTCATGGCACCACCACAGTACTTGCTTAGGTTTATGAATTACAAAAGTCCCACTGTCATTTAACTAGATTAACTACTGGTATAGTTCTGACAATCAGATTGGTTTCACAGGTTCTGGGCACGGAAAAATAGCCTTCGAACTCGAGCCAAACAACCCCCATAAGCTTTTTTCCCATGTTATAACATTGGTTTCACAGGTTCTGGGCACGGAAAAATAGCCTTCGAACTCGAGCCAAACAACCCCCATAAGCTTTTTTCCCATGTTATAACATCGGTCGAGTGGCTTAGTGCATGCGCTAATAGAACCAAGCGTGTATATGTCGTCAAGAGCATGCCAACGGTGTAGGTGGCAGTATAACGAAAGGCTGAAGCCCACGTTAGCCAATCAGATTCCCAAAAGTAGCCAGATGCTACTTTTGTAAACATAGGTCGCACTTTTGGCGCAGGTGCATGTTCTGGCGCATACTGTGACGTCGGCTGCCTAAACCTCCGTTTTCCTTCGTTTACATGCCAACGGAGTCTTCAAAAATCTCCACTTTAGCCGGAGTTTTTAGAAAGAATTGTTTTCAAGGGCGAATTCTCTGTTTGTGTGTAAACGAAGGGCACAAACAAAGGGAAATATCTCAGTTTTTCAAAATAACCGTCCGTGTACGTGTAAACGGGATCTTAAACCAAACCATGTCCACATTATCGACGTTGCACCCTTTTTAACAACACATTTTTCGCTTGCTGCTGCGCGGTTAATTATAGCTGCACCCTCCATTGTTTTTTTCCACCGTTTATCTAACTTCCAGGTGTTTGTTTCTCACGTGTGTTGGTGTGTCCCGCAGTGGGCATTAAGATTTTAGGGGCGCAGTTTATTCCAAAATAAGATTATTCTCAGTTGTTGCAGCTGGCAGAATGACATGAAAAAAATACCGGTAACGAATATAGCATACCGCTACATACATGAATACCGGTATATAGTTTTTTGCGGTATACCTCCCAGCCCTAACCTTAACCGTTAGTATCCTCATGCCTAACCTTAACCGTTAGTATCCTCATACCTGAACTTAACTGTGAATGTTGAAATATAATTTTGAACGCTATGAAATGTATGGAATGTGTGGAATGTTCTCGCATAAATCCGCTAAACTAAATGTACAGTGGCAAATTAATATAAGTACAAATATAGCCTAATAACGAAACGTGCAGTTTTAACGTAAAAAAAACTAAATATGTTGGCATATAACGTAATTCAGGTTTTCAAAATAGTTTCCTGTGAACATAATTTGGGAGAAATTCTGAGATGTATGGTTGGATCCCTGAGAACAATGCCATTAAACTGAGTGAAATTCAGCAGAAGATCATTGAGGACCATGTAAATTTTGAGGGTATCAAGCCAAGAGTGTCAGCCTCTCTTCGGTTGATCGTGTCCTCAAGCACAACAGACTGGACATGAAAAAGCTATACAGAGTGCCCTTTGATTGCAACTCAGACAGAGTCAAAGAGCAAAGATTTCAGTATGTACAGGTTGGCATATATCCAGACACATTCAATGTTGATTACTCCAAGTAGTGATTTACTGTAGTGGCCTAAATCACTTTTTCCGTATCACTTACAAAACTATATCTATTTCTACAGACGGTTTTTCAACTGGATGCAATGGAAAGACCCCATGAATACATCTACATGGATGAAGCTGGGTTTAATCTCACCAAAAGGAGAGGCCGTAATGTGATTGGCCATCGGGCCATTGTTGGTGTTCCTGGGCAGCGTGGTGGCAATGTCACATTATGTGCTGCCATCAGCAATCATGGGGTTGTCCACCATCATGCCAACCTGGGGCCCTACAACACTCACCAGCTCCTCATTTCCCTCAATCACTTGTGAGATGCTCTGTTAGGGCAGCAGGATGAACATCCCATCTATGTTGTTGTTTGGGACAATGTGAGTTTTCACAGAGCCCTCCAGGTTAGAGAGTGGTTCAATATGAACCAAGGTTTTATCAATCTTTACCTTCCACCGTACTCCCCTTTCCTAAACCCCATTGAGGAATTATTCTCCTCATGGCGGTGGAAGGTATATGAACGTCAACCTTACACCAGGGTCAATCTCCTGCATGCCATGGGACTTGCCTGTGGTGACATAGGTGTGGAGGCATGCCAAGCCTGGATACGGCATGCCAGGGGTTTTTTCCCCCGTTGCCTGACCAGACAAAATGTGGCCTGTGATGTGGATGAAGTCCTGTGGCCTGACCCAGTACGGAGACATGATGCTGTGGCTGACTAATGCACTTATTTGTATATTTTTGTACTATATTTTTACATGGGCTTACTGTACACAAGTGGCAAACGCATAAGATTTCTGTTTGTTTTTACAAGTGCTACGTGTAAATGCACAAAATTCCTGTTTTGTCTTTTTGTACAATTGCTAAATGCACAGTTTTTTTTTGTTTTGCAACATGCATTTCGCCTACAGTGAACAATAAACATTTATTTCTCCAGCTTCATGTCCTGAGCATTGTGTTTTCTATTTTTCTACATAGTGTTTAGTGACTGTTCAGTAGTGTTTTTAATTTTGATTGACTCGGGGCACGATTTGACAACATAGTTCAGTTTTGAGCACAGATTGAACTGTTCCGAGGTTTAAGTTTGGTTTTGCAAGACAAGTCTGAGGTTTTGTGAATGTAGCTTGAAAATCGGGTTTTGTCTTCACAGTTCAGAGGATAGGAGAGCAGCTTTCAAGAAATGTTTCTTAGCAATCGAGAAACTGTAACAAATCAGTTTCAGTCTGTATTGATAATCATAGCTCCAAGTTTATGCAGTTACCTACTGGTGTACCACAAGGATCCATCCTTTGTCCACGATTGTTTACCTTATATATTAACGATCTTCCGTATGTTTGTCCTGAGGTTGAAACCACAATGTATGCAGATGATACTGTTTTATTTGTACATGGCAAAATCCAAAGCAGATGTTGCAGCTAACCTTACTAGATCGATGGCTCAGGTTACAACATGGCTACGGGAGTGTTGCCTCCAACTAAATGTCTCAAACAGTTAGCATGTTCTTTTGTAAAACCAATAGATCCACAAGTGACTCTCCCATAATGCTAGAGAGGGAAAAATTACAGGTTGTGAGTGAATTTAAATATCTTGGGGTGCTTATTGATTAAAACCTCTCATTTAAGTCACATGTAAAAAAAAAGTAAAACGATCAAGTTTAATTTAGCAATTTTTTTTTCCATCAAAAATCACATGTCTTCAGAAGCTGTGAGTATGTTTTTACACTCTATGGTTTTTACTAATTTTAACTATTGTCTGACAAGCTGGTCTCAGGCCAACTCTAGTATACTGAAACCACTTGAATCACTATACAAACAAGCTATAAAACCAAAGCTTTTTCATCACTGCCCAATTTTTTTAAAGTACAAGCTGTTGCGCTGGGGAGACCTAATAAAATATGTAAATGCATGCCTGGTATATAAAGTCACTCACAACCTAGCTTCACCGCCACTTGCTATCTACATCATTCAAAGAACAAATACTGATCGTGTCACAAGGGGATCCTCAAGAGGAGATTGTGTTATTCCAAGGCGAAAAAGTTATTTTAGTCAGTCAGTCTGGTCCGTTACAGGGTCAAAGGAGTGGAATTCAATTCCATTCCATATCAGACAAGTAAACACATAAACATTTTACTAAGCTGCTGAAACAATGGATGGTCAGTACATATATATGTCAGCACTAAAATTACTTCTGGATCTATTTTGTCAGTTTGTAATGTATCTGTGCTGTGTTTTGTGCTGTGAATTTATACTATTGGTTTTATTGCTCTTAACTGTTATGCCTTGTCTAATGTTTGTATTTCTTGTTGTCTATCTTGTAACTTGTCCTAAAATGTGCTGTTTGTCTTGGATTTTTCTGAGTCGTTTTGTTGTTGTTTTTTTCTGTTTTTGTGCCTTTTTGAACATCAAGGCAAGGGGACTACAGCTGAAAAATAGCCTTTTTGGCTAATACTGGCATTTTTAACCCATGTAAATCATGTGTTCTCTTAATTTGCACTGTTCTCTTTTAAAGTAAATACAAGTAAATACCATCTACCTGCCTTTGTTCTCCCTCCTCTGCACCACACCAACAAAACTGAGAAACACACGACCCTGTCGCATATTTTAGTTTTCCTATCAGTTTCGTTGATTAGTCCCCAGCTACATGCCCTTCCCTCGTTAGTTAGGTATTTAGTTCAGTCTGTTTGTTTAGTCTTTTGTGGTTCACTGTCCTCTGTTAAGCCTTATAGCTGTTGAATAAAAAAAAACTATTGTGAAGATTCACCTGCCTCCAAATTCCCTACATACCGTTACACCGGATGCACTCTAGTTGAAAAATGGCTACACTATAATGCATGTACCTTTTCAGTGGGGCTTGGAAGAGATAAGTCTTTTGACAAAACCTATTGTCCTCAGTAAAGAACAACAAATGTTAAATCTGCTTCACTGGTCTTTATTGACTGGAGATTGTTAGCTGTCTGACAAGCCAAATTCATGAACATAGTGAGGGCAGAACAGTGAGTTTCCTCTAAGGCACAGAAACATATTCCAAGACTTGAGTAGCGCATATGAGTTGTATATCATTCATCTATGTCTTATTTAGCTGTGGAAAAAAAAAACTGTGCCATAAAAAAAGTTTCTATGGTTATACTATTGATAAGAATATGTTTTGGAAAATGAACAGATTCCAGTGGTTTTCAATACGGTCTCTTACAGTAATTCTTTCCAGAACTGTACATAGACACTGTATGTTCAGATAAGAAGCTTAGAGAGTACTTTAATCAGAAGGCAGCTCAGACAATCCATTTTACATTGGTGACAATGCAGATGGCCATGTGATAAACTACATTTAATTTTTTGAGGAACGTGTTGGAGGCAACTCTATAAATAACATCACAAAAGTCTAAAATTGATTAGTGTGTTTGCAGCATGAGTGGAAGAGGCCTTGTTATGAAATGAGAAACCAACTTTGGATTTGATTTTAGAATGAGGAAGATGAATGTGAGTCTGTAAAGAGTGTGTTAAAAGAAAGTAACTTAGACGTTGATACTCTAATTACTTTCTCTCCAATGTGAAGGTACTAATGCAGTCAGGCGGGCAGGTACAGGCAGCTTCCGATTGAAAAGCATGCGTTCATTCTGAAATAATTGAGGAGCAGTTATTCACAGAAGGTGTTATGTCACTGAAGCTGTGTTGGAGAGTAGTTGACATACCGCTCAAAGAGAGGCCAGATGTAAACACAATAGTGTATTTGTGTAAAGATGAATGAGCCATTCACCAGCAGATTGACATTATTGATTCTGGAAATACAGGAAATAAGGTAATCAAATCAGTGGTTCGGATTTGACATATTGCACATGATCAAAGAACATATTGTTGAACTGGGCAGTCTTCTGAGGATCCAGGGCTGTTGAGCCTACAAAAAATTGCAAAATCCCCCCTTTGGCTAAATCATTTGCCACACAAACAGCAGTGTTGGTTGCCAGAGGAGGGATAGCAGAGTGGAATACATGACCAGCCATTTCAGAATATGTAATAAAATTCTCAATGATTTGTAAATTAATATGGGAAGTATATTCGATGAACGTAAAAATCCTGTGCATGATCTGACTAAAGGCTTCCGTGTTGGGTGAACAGTGCATCAGATCCACAGATCTGTCCAAGGAGTTGCAGAGTTGTAACCCAGTAGGCAGGGTTACTGGGGAATTGGGAAGGGAGAAAAATGCGGAAAAGAACCTAAATTTAAAAATATAAACATTTACACATAACGAAAATACATCTTCCAACTTACTAATATAAATTTTGTACCGCAGTTTTGGAACAGCTGGTCTATAACAACACTACCGAAAAAAAAATAATGACTGTATAGTTATCTTGTGTAAAAAACATGGCATATAAGGTGGCACTGGGTATAGTGCGCAGGGGGTTGTGCCGTTTGTAAAAACATGCATAAGGCATGCCATATATGCACTAAAATACAGTATCAGAATGGTAAAGAATGGCAACATAAACTCAAATAACCACTCGTTACAACCAAGATACAGTATTCAGAACTGCATCTCTGAATGCATACTGTATGTCAAACCTTGAAGCAGATGGCCCACAGCCACTTGTGTCAGCTAAGAACAGGAAACTGAGATTACAATGTGTGTGAGCCCACCAAAATTGGACAATAGAAATTTGGAAGTACATTGCCTGGTCTGATGAATCTTGATTTCTGATGTGACATTCAAATGGTAGAATGTCAGAATTTGGTATAAACAACTTAAAAGCATGGCTCCATCCTGCCTTTTATCAATGATTCAGACTTGTGGTTGGGGTGGGATATTTATTTTCAGGTGTGTTTCAGGGTGTTAGTTTTGGCACATTTTGGGACCCTTAGTTCCAATTGAGCATTGTCTACATGCCACAGCCTACCTGAGTGCTGACCATGTCCATCCATTTATGACCACAGTGTACCCATCTGCTAATGGCTACTTCCAGCAAGATAACACACCATACCACAAAGCAAACATTATCTCAAACTGGTTTCTTAAACATGACAATGAGTTCATTGTACTCAAATGGCCTCCACAGTCACCAGATCTCATTCCAACTGAACACTTTTGGGATGTGGTACAATGGGAGATTTGCATCATGGATGTGCAGCCAACAAATCTGCAGCAACTGCATGATACACTAATGTCAATATGGACCAAAATCTCTGAGGAATTCCAGAGCACCTAGTTGAATCTATACCACTATGAAATAGGACAGTTTAAAGGACAAAACAGGGTCCGAACGCATACCAGCAAGGTGTACCTAATGAAATGGCAGGTGAATGTACATTATACAGGAATAAGCTAATTAATTATAATAGTTGTATTGGCTACACTCAACAATGTTCAAAGGTAAACCATATTTTTCCACTTGCAGGACCAAAGTAGTCTTAAACTTGTGTAAATATAATAAACATTTATTAATACAACTCAGTTACTATATCACAATCCCTTTAGTTTTTCCATGAATCAAAGCACATTAAACAAATGGATAAAGCATGAGCCCCAGTGACATCACATGTGGGTGTGGTCATAACTGTTTCCTCCCATGCCTACCCATCATGCACATTCTGCCCACCTAAATAATGCAGGTACCTGGGGGAAAAGGGTGTAGCTACAGTAGGTGAACCACCATAGTGCTTTCTATGTTTAGACATAGTTCAATGTTGAAATAATTCATAGCTTAATTCCTTATTACTTTAAAGACATAAAAATCATGACTTAATTTGGACATGTGACTTTGGATCCTACAGTGAACTCACCATTGATACTGAAGGAGACAGGTTCACTGAGTTGTGACTCCTTAGGACGACCTTTTCTCCACCCTTTACATCTGAACTGATCAGACTGACCAGTCTTAGTGTCAGGGATGGTGATGCTGTTGGTTTTACTGGTCTGACTGAGATATTGGTTGTTTTCATACCAGTAGTAATATGTCCAGTCTGTGTAATCTGGTATGTCACACTGCAGAGTAACAGTCTCTCCAGAGTAGAGGAGACCCTGAGGAGAGACACTCACTGAGGCACTGGGTAGATCTGTGGAAACAGATTAAACATTGATACATAATCAGTTAAGGAACCAAATCTTCACAAATTATAATTATAATACATTTTTACAATTTTTTTATTATTTCATAGAGCTGTGGAAATAAACCAAACATTATAATGTAGTCAGTTAGTAAACCAATTATTTTGAAATCATAATCACCATATATGTTTATTATTTTTTTAGATAAAAACAACAAATCCACTTCTTAAATTTTTAACACGTCATTTAGAGGTTTCATATTGTGGAAAATGCAAAAACACCATCAATGGATCCATTACAATGTTGATTGCTCCAGCATCACATCTAAATATTCTGTGACTGATGGAAGAATTTATACCAAAATGTCAGTAAATAGCAAAGCAGTTCAGCCAGGAAACACGGGTGTTACATAGGCTCAGCCAGCATCAGTTGATGACAAGCATGCACCTATCATTAGTTGTACATTCCTCATTAGTAAATAACCTGCCTAATTAAGTCATCTGTGGACTTACTCAGTCTACAGCATGTTGGTAATTGCATCAGTGCAACCTACCTCCCACCCTGCCTCCACCTGTTTGGTTGTGTTTCGCTCTGTGAACCTTGCTCATTGCCTATACTTATTAATTAAGTTTTATGTTTTGAATAGAAGTGCTTTAGTTACCTGCAGCCAGTTGCACCAGCTGTGTGTAAGTTCAAACATAGCCTAATTTGAACGTAATTCCAATTTAGGATAGAGTTCCTACACACTAAAATATTAAGGGTTGCACCAGCTGAAATGGTTCCACTGTAGGCATAAGTTACAACTTAAATCTTACAGGAGTCATCAGGTCCTGTCACATGTTTCAGGGGTTTGGGTCCTCCTAGGATGAACATGACATCAGAAACATTAGAATTGGTTTACCTTGGGTCTAGTACCTTGGTACAGCTCTGACCCCAAAATGAAAATATAATCTGCCTCTGGGGACTGTGAAAGGACAGAAAAACACTAGTCCCCCAGCACATAAACTATTTCAGCATAACATCTGGGGCTTACACAAGCAAGGGACAGGAGACATGGTGCTGTACAAAGAAAACCTTTGAGCAAACAGGCATGCTTACGACCCACCCACATGGCGTTGGAGAGAGGATATCCCAGTGGAGAGTGGGGAGCCAGTAGCGGAGCCAGAGGGGTGTCCGGGGGGGCACTGGACACCCCTGACATCTGATTGGCCACCCCGGGTGCCACCCCAAAATTTGATTTGCTACTGGCAGTTTGATGATGATTGACATCTAATTTTACCTCTTGTTGAAATAAGCATTTATTTTGATGCGTTGCGGCGCATTATTCAAATCAAGGATGGGAGATTAT